>JTDE01021653.1:0-14500 GCA_014338405.1 Paragonimus skrjabini miyazakii | reverse complement strand
GGCGTCAATCACAGACCTAAACCGGGTAGAAGTGCACACGATGTGCGAGCGGAAACCAGGGAGTGTTGTGGACTGGAATTGTGATTCAAAATCGCGAGCGCTCGTGTGGCATGATAACTAGCGAGTTGGACAATAAAGATTGTGCTTTATTGGACGCCTTTTCGCTACACTAGTAAACGCGAAAACATCAGCAATCATCCATGGCATATATGCCGCCGGTGGTTATAGATTTAAAAACAGTGTTGTTTCTTCACATTTCCTGTTCTCTATAACTAACACACCCATCCAAATTATGTTGCGGGGCGTTAAGCTGCCATAAAAAACAATGCTGATAGACTGAAACACTGTACAAATATGTTATTGAAACGCAACAGTGCTGAAGTTGTGTGCATATTCGTCCCATTACGACTGGACACAACGTTATTTCGATGTGTTCATGACACTTGTGAAAGGATAAATCAGTTGTTGTTCTTTGTTTAATTTTGAGGAATATATATGTGTGAATTTATGTCATCGAACTGTCCCGTACTCCAGTTTGATCACAGTTGACAAGTCTGTCACTGTGTCCTAGTCTGTGCAGTCCGGCACTGTGAAAATTACTTAAAAATGTCAACAATTTTAAGTTTAAACGAGATGATCTAATCATACTTGTTTTGCAGACACAATGGATGCAATGTTAATAAGTTTTTCAATTACTATTGAATCCACCGAAATTTTTGGTCAATTATCTAGAATTCTATGTTATTCATATATAATTCTGTCTGCTCTGGTCACTGAAAATGACGACGTTCTCAAATGTTGGTGGTCTGAATGAGTCTGAGTACTGTTCTTAAGTTAAGTTTTCTACCGTTTTTTCCTATTTTCTCCTTTTGCAGTTCAAAGCCTATCGAGTACTCTCGGAAGCTGTTGCCTCAGCTTACTATCCTCGATCTTTCCGGATGCGGATGGATCACAGATGTACAATTGAAGCCGTTACTAAATCCCACTCATCTGACTCAGTTAGACTTGAATGGTTGCTACCGACTGTTTAGCGGTCCACCTGCTAACTCAGACATTATTGTGCGCATCAACCGGCTGTCAACAACGTTATGTGAACTGTGTCCACAACTCACCATATTGGGTCTTCGATCTGTGTTTACGCTACCTCTTGATGCGGGTGATACCGGTTGGACGCGGGATGCTTTTCTGCTTAATCGAATTGTCCGGAATTTGCCAAAGCTAATGGTATTAGACATCTCTAGCAACAAATCACTCACCGACTATCTATCTTTCTGGCTTTCGAAGACCAATTGTACTACCATTCGCTCTTTCATTACAGAGTTTTTAAACCTTGCTGATGGTCGACTGAAGACCATTCACACTCAGAAGTTGATCATCCGAGACTGGCCTTTGGATTGTGTGAAAGCATTGCTAATGGAGGTATACTCTTCGGATAACCCCACCAGTTCCTCGTTGACTGTCGTCGTTGACAGTCGTCTACAATATTTGGTTAGCTGGACAGAGAGACGTAGTGACCTTGAACACGAAGAACTTTACACGAAGCGTTTTAAACGCGTCTCGCTACAATCTGAAGTTGAAAACCCAATGTCCGATTCAAAAATTTGTAAATATTAATATTGTTTTTGTTGACCTTTTCACCTCATTTGGCTTGTCTGCTTACGGGTTGTTTCACATTTTTACGCACCTTACACTGTAGATTTTAATGAAAGTACGGTCCAACAATTTTACTGGGTTTAGGGATCTGGCATACGAATCAGCTGCTAGTCTCTATCTGCGCTATTTTCCAAGTATTATCTGCGATAGTTGTCATGAGCCTGGATATTTATGAGATTACATCTCTGTCTATTTGATTGGCTGGTGATAGAGCCGTTACACGTTCCTGCCTAAAGTATCTTGGTTTAATCGAACATGTCTGCGTGCGCACGTTGACTACTGCACACGCGGTCGTACAACAACCTCTGCGTTCACCCTCGGTGCACATTGAAACCATAACTGGTCAGTGGCATTGAGGGGTTCATGTAGAAAGCGGAGGACAGCATTTTTTCAAGGAAATGGGTATCACAACGTTTGCTTGCCAGTTTGCCACTTGGGTACGTATGTTTTAGTCATGATTTGCTGAATTCCATGGGTTCCTGTTCATTAGTCTCTTTTCCTCTTGCTGTTTGGTTACACTGGCTGCTTACCATCTAGGTCAGCAAAACGACGACGCACTAGTGAATCATTTGGCGGGCGGAAACCACTATAAAGTGGGTTACAGGCTAATGCCTTTTTGTAGGACAACTGTTCTGAAAACTACCACTTGAGAAACCAAATTCTACGATTTCGGTAAGTGAAACCGTGGCAACCGAACTGCCATTCAGGAGAGCACAGATATTAGAGCGTTGTGCGTGGCTGTGTCAGTCTGAGCTGTGGGAAATTGAGTGACTGTGCGGTTCATTTGTGATAAGTTGTACGTGTGCTAGATTGTATGAGAAACAACGCCAGAACATGATTCTCCTGCCTAACAGGTGTGAAGTTCCTTTCCTTTGAGTTCGTTGTTCCCTGCTGTTTCCACACGGAGTAACGTGGATTCACATCTATCGATCGTTTTCACTTTGTATTCATTACATTACTAAACTGTACGCAGTCCGCCGTAAAACATGTACTCCAAACATCGGTCGTTACATGTTACAAATAACGATAGAACATATCGCGAGATGTTAACATATCGTTTACTCTCTTCACTCACGAACGTGAAACATTAGGAATATATAAGACATTCGGACAGTAACAGCAGTAGAAACGGCCAACGATTTAGTTTACATGAAACATGGTTTGTCATCAGTATCAGAGCAGATAAGCCACATGAATAAATAGTTCATGCACACGTGGAGCCGGACGGCAAGTACTGATTAACATTGCTTCGGATAATACAACCAACTTAGGATTCCAGCCGCGCAATAATACGTTAAACGAGTTGATGGGGTCAACAACATGACCCGTTTCCATGATGCGCTTTGCAACGGGCGAGGTAGGATTTCGGCCCAGTCGTTATGTTGCCATTGTCAGCCGTGCACACCAACCGCTCAGGCATATGTTCAGTCATTATTTATCGCAGGCATCGATCTGTTCTTCCAATGTAGACGTCATCGCAAGTGCAAATAAAGTGATAGATTACATGTGACAGAACATTTCGGTAGGTCACGATTATGAACGAGCTAAGCAACACCCCTAGTTGTGAGTAGGAATCGCAATTCAGCCGCAGGTTGTGTACGAGACAGAGCGGACTGTAATTTCCGACCTACGTCGGTTGTGATATGGTCGTCTTTGAAAGGTAGGTTCAGAAAGACCTGTTTATTAGGAACCGTACATTCTGCAATCTTGGCCAGTCTTTTTTGACTCTGCATATCGACAATCATCTTAAGAAGCAGGTCCTTCTAAGCTTACCTTCCAAAGGCGGTCGATTTTTATTTATTTAAAACGATCTTGTGATTAGTTGTGCCTTTGGGTTCTTTCGGACGAACAATTTGAACCGCAGACCGACACACGACATGTACTCTATCAGCTGAGTCACTAAACTAAACTGAGCGTTTCGAACTGTCTCATTTGCTCGTGGTGGTTCGTCATGTCTGCTCGTCCTTGGTGTTCACTGAATGTCAGCAGGTGTCGTATCCAGTATGTCGTAAATGGTAGTTCGTAAAGTAGCTGGTCTATTGTAACGAGTAAACTAAACGCGGGCAACAGTCACGTAAACGTAGATGCAAAATAAAACGAGAATATGAATCAAAGTACGCGTCGACCGTCTTGAATAAGCAGTCGTGTGATTGGTCAAGCAAGTCAGTGGGTAATAATACACGCAGATGCGTCAGAGCGAGCAGTTGGGCAATGCTCAAGCGGACAGCACGCACGCATGTTGGCCAGGATGGTCAATGCGCACAGTGGATTCGAAGGCACGACACTCGGGAATGGCAGATTATCCTGAATGTGGAATTTGGTTGCATTTTGAGGTGTTTAGTGAGATACTGACGACAGTGTTCTGATGAGAGTTTTAAAGGTCTGCCAAAACCGATAATATCAAACGATGTACTGAGATAACCTTAAATATTCCAACATTTTAAAATCCCTGAGTTGTCTTTTTGGTTCCATCTTATTCATTCTTTTTGCCACTTGAGTGTAGGTTTACTACAAACCACTAACATCAGAGGTATTGCGCCAGCGTGAGAACTGCACCTTCACCAGCTGCAGTATGATAAATCTCCGCTGTCTCCGCTATAAACTACGTTCTGTTTGAATTCTGAAGGCTGGCTAGAGTACTCGTAGACATTCATACCGTCTGACAGCTGGTGTGCGGTTATGCTTAGGGTTTTCTCACGTCCGTTTCCTTAGCACTTTGGTTTGTGATCGTCGAAATTATAGTACAGTCACTAAACTATTAAGTAAACTTTGTTTGCAGTTTCATCCATTTTCTCTTTATGACCTCCGAACTGAGTTGACATAAGGCTAGGGAATTCAGGACGTAAGACTCAGCAATAGGACGGGTTGGGGTCACGGCATAAGGATTTAACAGAGCAACGTTTTCAAAATGAACATTTCGTATGTTATAGTCACGTACATCTTATTTGTTTAATACTGTGGGGGACGGATAAAAATTGTGCTACTCATGCCTATACAGAATGGTGTTTATCATTATTTCCTGACTACCGTAATATGTCAGTTGCTAACGGGTAATTCACAGACATAGGTATGATTTTGACAGTATTAAAGTGACCCGAAGATAGCGTCTTTTCGAATTTCGGAGCAGGACGCGCTAGTCGGTTCTATTTTGTCGCTGTTTTCGGATAAATGTTTATCGATCGAATAGTCTGGATCTTTATCTTGCGTGATAACTTGTACACTTTGAGTATCGATTTCGTATTGCTACCATCTCAGAAGGCTTGAAAAATTAAGTTATCTTTATCCAGTTCATCAAGACGGCAAGAATACGTGCATTATGAGGTGCAAGGATTTTGTTTATTCACATAAAACATTCGGTTAAATAGGTTTAGCTTATGGTGACAAACAATGAAATGAAAGAACGTCACATAGGTGTAATCAGGGTTGAGTAAACGGTTTCACTGCCACGGCAACGAAATTGATTGCATCAGTACCGTTTGCCAACAGAGGGCCGGTGCGTAACACCGGATTAACAAACGAAATGTTTACACCTCGCAATGTATGTCTTCTTGCTATCTTGAACATCAGAAGGTACTCATTGATTCGAAGTTGATTAGTCCGCCTTATGGGGATGTTCATTACGTCTACTTGAAAGGCTGTAAGTTTATTTGGTTATGACTAGATGACTTTGGATTCTTTGGCTTGGTGACACCAGTGGTTGCATTGCTCGCTGTATAACGCAATGTTAAACGACGTAATGATCTTGTGAAATGTTCTTAACTCGTTAATTGCACTGTCCGGCCGAGCATCCTCCTTAGATAGCTTGTTTACGAAGCATTCATAAGTGCTGTGGCTTTCTCCGTTTCCTTCTTGATGTTTCTCATGTGACCGTGAAGCACCGTTTTCTATCAACATGGGATAGTGTCATTCCACTGTTGTTTATTTCTTGAACGTGCGCGTTTCCATTTTGAGATCGGGGTACCCTCTAAGCTCCTGTTGTTCTTTTGCGAACAAAAGCTGCTTCCACTACTCAGTGTGTGTGCTGTGGACTGACCGTGCAATCTAGGCACCGTTTCTTCAACCCAATGAAATATCAGGAACAGCAAGTTTAGTTGAATGCTCTTCTAGCAGAAACTTGGTGTTTTGGCGTACCGGGTTTTGTTTTGCAATTGACAACCGTGCCCATTTATTTCATCCACTGTACTGTTACTAAGTGTTGACTGTGTATGTACAATTAGTAGACGTTAATCTACTCTGGTATTTGTAACCAGTCCTTCAGTTGAGACCGTCTTTTGTGGGTCATTGAAATCGTGCGGAAACGCACATTTTAACCGATCTGTTAATAAGCCCTGCTTTTGACGGCTTTGTTATGCTGAATGACAGAAGTTGCTATTTTAAAACGTCCATATAGTTCTTTAGGAAACAAAGTTCTGGCCTACTTATCTATGAAAATTGTCTCAGCATACTGTGTTATCGTAGGCAGTTCAGTTCCTATTCTATACTCTTGCACGCAACGCGTCGTTTTAAAACTTTACACAGCCTTCCAACGAATTTTATTCAACGAAATTTGAAGACACTAATGTTGACAGGCAGTGTAATATTCTTCGTGTGCTTACAGCCATCTGAATGATAATTCGGCAATTTACCTATATGCTGTCCATCAGCTTCCCTGTGAATAGTATGTTATATTTTGTCACCAAGTATGCACATACCCAGATACTTCGTTTATGTTCTGACAGAAGAAAATCAGTATGTATTACGAAATGTTTGACCTGAACAGTCTGGCTTATTGATAAATAGATTGAGAATAACACAACGTTATGAACTAGTTGTAATACTGTACGTTTCAATCACCTCGGGTGACCTTCCTCAGGAATGTTATTGTTTTCAAAATAACGTAGCTTCTGTACCATATATCCCTAAGGCTAGATAATTGGTTCAAATCATCTAGATTCCTTGTTGTCCATATGGCTAGTGGCACCCGTTCTTGGATTAGCCAACGAACACCAGCCTCCGAATGTGTATTGGATATAGCCCATAAATGCGTTACTGTTTGTTCATTGTGTGGATAATTCCACCATACACAGTTTTGATTACATTACAATCTTGCTGCGTTCCTCACTGTGTTAACATAGAAACCAGGTCCGGATTTGGACTAGGTACATTTGTGATTAGTATTGCGGGTTTCAAACTAGTACACCTGACGTCGCGGTCAGTAGATTTCTTGTGATAGATTTTTGTATCTTAAAGATTATGAACATTCACCCATATTACTAGATTTTCAAACTCCTTGGAACGTTGCGAAATTTGTTGTGTTACTTGTAGAAACATGTAAGTAAAGAAGAAAACGTCATATATTCTCACAGCAATTAGCGTAGATGCCTACGTCGTGATTAAAACTATAGCCGTTCCCGATGCCCAAATTTCGCCTCCAAATGCCTCTTCAAAGCATCTGTTCAACTTGTCAACTTCGAGGTTTCGGAAAGGGCCGAATGTTATAGTTTAATAAGCGAGAAAAATCGGGATGTATTCATGCAGTTGTGCATCGAACTTGAGCCAAATGGTGCAATTTCGGTAACCAATAGCAAATTCGGACAGGGGATCAATTAATCTTCAGAAGAAATGATGCTGGATTTCTGTAAAATTATTACTATCAAATGAGTCATGATTTCAGCCAGCTTGAGTCTTTTCTGAACAACATTTATGGAGAAGAGCAAAGTCTCCTGTCTGACTTCTAGTCAGTCGATTTCACTGTAAATTCGATTGATTTTATTGATTTCACTCGTCGTATAACAATCATTTATCGTTAGCAATGATCCTAAACACTTCTTCATTATTGGCACCAGTAGTGTTTTCTGTTGTAGATGATTGTATGGAGAGGCTTAAATCTTTCATTCCGTTGAAGCCCATAAGTAATTCTGAGCAGGCTTTGTCTAATTTTGGTAATTGTAAGCTTTCACTCATTATTAACCGTTCATTAATTATGAATGCTCTTTTTTTGCTATTGGTTCTGACCCATCTGGTATTGAATTCAGCTGTACTTAGATCTTGGAGACTTCTTTTCGCATTTTCGGTTAGATTTTCTAAAGCCGAAACTGGTGAACTGATTTTGTGATCCTCAAGAGTTTCGAGTAGTATGCGATTGAAACCAGTAAGTGTCAGGTGCACCCGCTTTCCTGAAGCGTTTTGTGTTTTCGTTCGGTTTTCGTGAACCTGTCCGTAATCCCTTCGTTGAATTAACTGCGAAGGATTACTGACTTCTCTGTACCCTCCCACAGGAGCTACACCAAAATGCAACGCCGTTAAAAAAAGTGATAGCTGAACATCGAAAGTGTGAGGTTACTACCATATGATTTTTAACAAAGGCCTGTTGTAGGGATATATGATGGATGAACCGGAAGATATCTCCACCAATTTGTCGATTTGATGTTTTTCCCAAAATGATCTCAAAGGGGCATACTTGCACACTCCTGTTGACAGTGTATCCCGTTTGTTTTCTGCAATAAAGAGTGCATTTTTATTTTTCATTCACGTGTTTTTTGTTCTTCCGATTAAAGTTTTCCCCAGCAACTTTTTAAGACGTGATAAAACAGTTATCGTCAATCACGAAGGATTTGGGCTTTATCAAAATAATGTATTTTTTTACTTGATTCACATTGATTGTTTAAATGATTGAATTGTTGCTATAGTCAGTTTGTTATGACCGATATTGTAGTGACTCACTCCAGAATGTTCGATTTGTTTTTCGAGGACAGTTTATTTATCACTCCGATAAATCCGTCTCCAAATCGTTTGCGCTAATGTTTCCACAAGGGGACATCGGTTTGCCAGCACACTTTTAGGGAATCCACCAAGTACGTACAATATGCTGACTATCTCTCCAAATGCCCTTGCTGTACTGAGACTGGAAATTTTGTTTGTCTCTCAGTTTAACCATTACCGATAAATCGGGCGACTCTGATTGCTGACAGGAGAAAATGTTTTCATTGTTATTTCGTTTTTTAGATAGGGGACAGAATGTGGTCATGGAACGTGTTTTCCTGAAAATTGAAACCCGTAGCAAAAAGCTTTTAATTACCCCAATGGAATTTTGTGCTTCAATGGTATCATCTTCTTGGTGAGTAGTTTTATGTGAGTTGCATTTTGATAATCTTGATATACAAAAGACAAAGTCATTGACATCTTGATGGCCAAACATTGAAGACATTTTTGAGATGACGTCATAATGTCGATTGTATACACAAAAGTCATTCCAATTCACCGCAATAGGTTCTACGGTCGACGTCATTTGAAGTTCGACAGCGCGTACATGCGGTCCATTTCTCGGCAAATACTACGCCTTAGTCACGTACGTTTTCTATCCGCATTAGCCAGAGATGTTTTCACTGCTTCATTGCGCGTCGATTTTACAATCATTGCATTCCGAAAGACTTTAATACATTGGTAGGCAACATCGCCGGTCATTTTACTGCACACAGATATGAAGATTGATTGAGTGTGTTGAACTGCCACCATTTGTTGATCGCACTCAGACGTCTTTAACCAAACAGAACAGCCGTACTTTGAAAAATGCTACAACTGCTCTCAGTGCATCCACTTTTGCTGAGCTCAACAAGAGTGTCGATAATCTTTTGATGCAGTACAGAAACGCAACGTATACGACATGGTTGAAAGGTACATCTAAACTGTTCAATCAACCTGTCTTAACAACAGTAGTGCTTAGTCTGGAGTCCGCCGAATTTGTTTCACATCATGAACATGAACCTCGACTTTTCAATGGAATAGTGTAATGTGCGATGAAAACCAGCAAGCGCGCACAGGTTGAATTTGAATTGTATAACCGGACGTGCTGTTGTTGTCGACGCCGTTTTAGTTTTCGTTTGTGTAAGTCGAGTGCATGGTTTACAGGGGCCTTCGGCTCATGTTTGTTTCTTGTTGTTCCCTTTTACAGGACTGTTGTTGAAACCTCTACTTCGGAGGAACGCTGTCCCCCGGTGGCCCTACGTTGTCCCACAGTTAGTCCGTAAGTGTACCGGACAATCAGAGAAGAAACAGCCAGCTTGCATATTACAGTAGCACTGAATAACACTGGTACCCGTGCGTGCCGATTAACCGGATAGTTCTGTCTGCCACAGACATGCCTATTTCAGGTTTGAATTCAGTTACTGAGGAAGTACCAGCAAATCAGTCCGTAGAAACTAGCCCTGACCTTTAACTAAGTACGTTATCGACTACTGTCACGTAGTTGAAACCAATACGCTACCTCGTCACTCCGCAGTATCTAAATCTTCTAATGCTCGGTAATGAAAACCAGTAACACCACCGGACGTCTGCTTCGGCCGTGGTCAAAAGCAAGGTTTTTTGCTTTCCTAATAAACTGTTATTTGACAGAACTAATCGCAGGTACACCATCTGGCACTGATTTGATAAGAAAACATGACCAAACCTATACGACACAGACGGTACCGTCCTCTGTACATCTCACTGGCTTCCGCAACATTCGACCACGTTCACTCTAAAATATTTGTGTCGTTGATGCTGGTGATTTCGTGACGATGGCGGTGTCCGATTTACTGTTGAGCCTAGTTGTTAGAGAGACTATTGATGGTCATTGGTTTGCTCTCATATCAGGTACCTGGTGTATCTCGATAAAAGACGGTTCTAATCTGTCACCAGACAAAACATGGTGTTTATTGCTACGCTCGAATACCAAGGTCTTATTATATCGTTTGCTAATACGAAATGGTCCTGTGTGTGTTGTCTGCAAAGGTCATTGAGGAGTAAGTTTGGTATTCTAAACGTGAGAACAAGTTGGTAAACGAGTATCAACATGTGTCAGTAATGACCCAGTAAAATACAATTCTTCTGAAGATTCCGCTGGTCACCTCTTTTATTTGCATGCATATTTTGCATTGGAGTTGTTCTAAAATCGACTCCATGTCACTCGAGTGTGCAACACTTTACACACAGCGGATTGTATGCTTTTCTAAACATCTTATCCAGTAGTTTACTTAGTTAATGTTGTTTAGGTAGTTGACAGAATCGTTTGTTTGAAATCCATGGGTCTGAGCTTCCATCAAAGCAATGTAGTTTTTCATCAGTTGAATTCTGTGTTCGTGTTCATCCGTTTTGTATGAACACTGACTTTCGCCGTTGGTCTCTGAGTAGACTAGAACCGGTTGTCTTTTTTTTCAACCTAACTGAAAATAACCGCTTGTTATGTTTCCAACCGTGGACTTTCTGATTTGTTCCTGCTGGAATTGCACAGAAATTAAAGACGGACAAATCTTGGAAAGGACGTTGTATCGTGTTATCCGGCCTTCCTATTTCTAAAGACATCCTGGTGGAGCCTGTAGGATTCGTCCCATCTACCGGACCGAACACTTACCAGAGTCGGTAAAGTTAATGGGTTTCGTTGAGTGTGAAGCAACCAGCCCCCCCCCCCTCTATAAAAGTGACAAGCACTCATAGATTAACTGAGCGAGTGTAATATGTAGACCGGTTTACAACTTATTTCGATTGTCTAGCACGACTAGCTACTGAACTTTCCACTGCGAAGAGAGAACGGTTTCAGTGGTCTACGGAAAAGTTTAACAATTCTGCTACCTGAGGGATGTTAGGCTGTGGTACAAATCGATATGAAGGTTTATTTAAAATGTGATCCGCAATAACTGCTATATACAGCAAAACAGCTATGGTGAGCGATACACAATTTCAGAGGTGTTTGCGCGGCAGTTGCTGGCGATTAAGTTTCAAACAGTTTTGCCTCTGGATAGTGATTAACTCGGTCTATGTATGTTATATACTTGACCTTCTCTGCTACCTAGGCGTGGTGATTAGGCTTGTGTGCCGTTTTGATCTGACGAGCTATGCGTGCTAGCACATCGGTCGTTGCTGGTTCAACCATGTCGGATTGACCGAAGGGGAGCAGCCGGATAGAAGACAGATTTTTAAGGCAGTTCGTTCCTTTCAGAAGTTTGAAAAAATTCGTTAAAACACGAAAACTGGTTGATGCAAACATTTCCTATTGACTCATCGATATCAGATTTACGATAACATGGAACGGTCTTGATATCGAACAGTTAGGGGGTGGAATGGATGGTCAATCGGCGGGTTAGGAAAGGTCACTAAGTCCAGGCCACGGTGAGACGCACGAACAATTGTTTCTGAACGAACAGAACCGGCTTCAGTCGACTGATTGCGACGGTCTCAAACAAACCGGAAGAATCTTGGATTGAGAAAACATGATAGGATTCTGAATGCGCAAGCTGGGTCGATGACGTGATCAGTTGTCAAGACGTATCTTGCAACTGCGTACACTGATTGCCTGCGTGTTTCAACGACATTGCAATTCTTCGGTATTACGGAGTTCTGCCGCCATCAGGGCAAGGTATAGAAACCTTTATGCTGAGTGTTTGAATATATGCGATGCTACTTTTAGTAGTTAGGTCCTTCCTCTTCTTTTTTCTTCCCTTTTCCTGTACAGGGTTTGCTTTTTTCTTCATGGTTGTGTGGCATTTAAGCATCAGTGTGCACCACGGATGTATTGCTGTTTGTGAGGATGATGACCCATCTAGGCAAATGGTTCTTCACTCCGGAGAGCAAGCACCTCTCGGTTCTGCTTATATAATTTTGTTTCCAGTTACATATAAATTAGTAGGTACATTATGAATTGGCACCGACAGTCTGATCTCCCTTGATTGAAGGCATGGACAGTTTTTGGACCTGAGCTATTATACAAAGTTTGGCTACGTTAAATGCTCGTTTAATCGAATTCAACAGTCTTCGCGTTGTTTGGCGCATACTGTAATCATTTTTAAAAGACACTTCTATATAAACCTTCTTATGCACAATGGCCACCTATTCAAATGGTGGTTTTAGTCTCTTGTACCTTTCTGTGAACCATTTTGGGTAACCATTCGATTGCGGTACAGACGTGATCAACCCTAATTCCTCCATGAGATTGTTCTGTGTACAGATTCTTCTTGCATGTGTGAAAGCGTATTCACCAGTGCGCGTTTGTGATGGATAGGTGTGAAACCACTGAAGTCCAGGCATTGACCGGACTACATTGATTTTCTTTAAATAGCTCTTTTAATAGAGCCATCTCCCAGGCGATGTATGAGTATATCTAAGAAGGGCAAACAATTATCAGTATCAAATTCACACACTTGTGATGATCGTAAATCAAAACGAAGCACTATGCTATTGTTTTAGTGCATGAATAATTACATAGTACAGACACTGACTACAATACAATTTCGTTGACTGACGTGCTGCATTATTACTGTTTCAGCTAAGTGCATTTCTTATTACTATTACGTACTCCAAACTATCGCAATTGGCGTCAAGGTCAGTATATTTCTTACAATGAATTTTTGCTGTGTGGTAAATCTGAACGTCCACTCAAGTTCACGGGAAATGGAAGATTACCTGGAACGATTTGAAATTTGGTGTATTACTCGTAATGATATGACACAGGAGAAGAAAACGCCGCATTTCCTCATGGTCATTGGCAAAGATGCATATGCATTGATTAAAATCTTGGCGTTTCCCGATTTGCCTCTTTCACTTTCGTACGATTCTCTGAAACATTGCTACTGAGGCATGTTCAGCCCGTTAGCTTCGAAGCTGTTGAAGGAGCGAAATTCCCTACTTTTATCAGAAAAGAATCTCAAGACGTCCGTGAGTCTATTCTCCAAACTCAAGCACCAGGAGATCGATTGATGGCACGAAATAATTCCCCTTGTCTTTAACAAAAATTATTACTACTGCAGGAGGCTTTTTTCCAATCGGCCAGAACCGTTTGTGAACAATTTCAGAATGCAAAGGGCGCTGTAAGTGAAGAGCATAACACTAACAGTGCTGAGATGCAGGCAAACCAACAGCAGCGGTAGTTCGAAAAGGTAAACTGTCAGAGAAGTATGGCAATTGAACCACATCATTTTAATCCGAATTCTGTCCAACATTGAGATACTTGTAAGTCATGTGGTCATAAGCATTCTCGACTTACATGTCCATTTCGCAATTCCAAATGCTATGAATGTGGCGAGATTGGTCACATTCAAGCTGTCTGTCGTTGTTCGAAAGCGTGTTTTGTCCAGACATTTTAGATAAAAAAGTGCTACATCTGACTTGCAGTTTATTGCTCTTACTGTGACTTCTACTCATTCTCGTGGTTCTGCGCATCACACAGTACAATCTTCTATTGTTAACGGTGGTCCCAAACATTTTTTCATTGCTGACACTGGTAGTGTTGAACTTTTTTGTTTCTGTTGCTTGTGTAGAGTTCTCATTATTTTGTACTTCATTTTGCTAACATTGCGTAACTGCTGCATCGGACCACATTGTAGCGTTTTGTTTGACTTGAGTAAAACAACAACACAACACGTTTTCGAATAAACTCTGCTACACGTGCTTGTTGGTTCTTCCTACAACGCCAGTGGTTGTCATCCAGTTTAGAACATCCTATTTGTTGGATTAACTTTCAGCTCTGTCACTTCGTATCCTCAGCTACGCTTGGAACAATCTGAACACTTTCTAGCGTCATTGGATGCCTCACGAACATTGTCAATCTTTGGTGAGTCCAGTCTTTGACTTCACTGGTTATTTTTGTATGGAGAGTTATTGTAGTTCACACATCTGTTCCACTACAAATTGATGAGTCCGACGTGACAATTTCCTTTACCTATTTTTTTTTGTTTTTATATTTTACTATTTTGACATGTCTCAGTGCAGTGTTGAAGTTGACAATGATTTCGTAGAGGCATCCATTACTACTCGACTTCCGAGTTTTTGTATTTCTAATCCCCGATTGTGGTTTGGTCAAGTTGAAGCTATATTCATGGCTCATAGAGTTAAGTCACAA
>JTDE01021651.1:33114-52754 GCA_014338405.1 Paragonimus skrjabini miyazakii | reverse complement strand
GCTGTGCGCTCAGCATAAGCTGTTTTTAGCCAGCATTAGTTTTATGCATCGTGCACGTCATTGCTATACTTGGCGCCCTCCTGCTCCGAACCAGCCATGGTCTAAAATATACCACATAGCTGTTAGTTATAGGTGGCGTGGTTCCATCCAAGACTGTCGTTCTTATTGGAGCACGTACTTGGACCCAGATCATGTGTTGGTATGTTGTCGTTTTGTTCTTACTTTTGCTGGTCAACGACCCCACAGATAGCAAGGATTAACGGTTGAGCAACTGGCTTTACCATCGGTAAAGCATAAGTAACAAACCAGCGTAGAAAGCTGCCTTAGTGGTACTCACTCCGAAGACCCTAATAGCTGCTGGACACAAACCGCACAGGCCATTCAGAAAGCAGGTACTGTAGCACGCAGCACAGAGGTACACAAGTTTAACAAACATTGGATCTCAGAGAAATCCCCGGAGTTGTTAAAAGCCAGATGGAAGGTTCCTCCTGGTAGTTCACATAATTAGCCTAGAAGAGCTATCCGTGGGAAACTGAAAGGTAGTCTAAAGGCTGATCGTGAGGCTCGGTTGGTGGAAAAAGTTAAGGAAATGGAAACCGCTTTTGCTTCAGGGAACACCGGCAAACTCTTTAAGCTTATCCGTGCTACTGGTCCCAAGCGACCGTCTGTCAGTGTAGCTATCAGCGAGGCAGATGACATACTAATCTATTATTTGTCCAGAAGGTTAGAGCGTTGAGCGGAACACTTTGAGGGTCAATTTAGCTGGCCTCCTGCTTCTGTTGTGTTGCCACCATAAACGTATGGCGTAGCACCCTGGTCGGTAGATTTGGAACCACCCACTGAGACTGAGGTTTGCAATTGCATCTCGGCTCTCAATCGTAATCAGGCTGCTGGTCCAGATGATCTAGTGCCAGTACTTTTTAAAGAAGGTGGAGAGGTGTTAGTTGAGGTCTTGACTCAGCTGTTTCAACCTGTGTGGATGACGGAAACCATCCCTCCGTGCCGGGGTCACGCGATAATAGTTCCCATATTCAAAAAGGGTATCAGGAGCTCTTGTGAAAACCATAGGGGAATTAGTTTGACCCCAGTCATTTCTAAGGTTCTGGCATTCATTATACTTTGTCGATTCACTGCAGTTCCGGAGTTAAACATTAGAGAAGAACAAGCAGGGTGTCGCCATGGGCGAGGATGTATAGATCATACTTTTACACTTCGTCAAATTTTGGAGCGGCATCATGTGCACTGCCGACCAATAGTTGCCGTATTTCTCGACTATAAAGGTGAATTTGATTCAGTGGATCGATCTACACTTTTAGAGTCGCTTAAACGCAGGGGTGTACGGACCAAGTATGTGAACATACTGTCGGCGCTTTACTCCCATACTTCGGCTCAGGTTAGGGTTTACGGTGAGCTGTCTGACAGCTTTAGCACCAGAAGCGGCGTTCGTCAATGCTGTCCCCTTTCACCATTTTTGTTTAATTTCGTCATGGACGAAATAATGGAGGACTGTTTGCGTCATTCAGATGATGCCGGTGTGGACCTCCTACCCGGTGGAAGGCTGACTGATCTTGATTATGCTGACGATAAGGTGTTGCCGTTTGACAACTTTCAGGTGGCACAAGCAACGCTGAACGCAATTTCGCGTTCTGCCAAGTACTTCGGAATGCGCTTTACAGCCTCGAAATGCAAAGTGCTTCTGCAAGATTACTGTAATTACGTAGATTTAATGTTAGATAATGAAGTCATGGAAGTTGTTGACCGGTTTGTATACCTGGGAAGCCGCATCAGCGGCGGTGGCGGCGGAGGTATAGAGAATGAAACAGAGGCGCGTATTTCTAAGGCTAGGGCGGTGTTTCCTAATCTGAGGTAATTATGGCTACAGTGAGGTATCTTTCTGAAGCTTAAGAGTCGCATATATCAGACAACAGTGAGGGCTGTATTACTATACGGCAGCGAAATCTGGCCACTCAGGGTAGAAGACGTGAACCGTCTTCAGGTTTTTGACCATCGATGTCTGCGTTCAGTCGCTCTTATCGGGTGGCACCAACGAGTGAGCAACGAATAGGTTAGGAAGCGGGTGTTTGGCACTGATTGTCAAACGAGTTCTTTCATTCAGTCCTTATATTTGCACAGACTTAGATGGTTAGGTCATGTACTAAGAATGCCAGCTAGTCGCTTGCCACACCGAGCACTGTTTGCCGACGCTGCGATCGATTGGCGCAAGGTGTGAGGTGGACAGATGATGAGCTGGCGTAGACAAATGAAATCGTTCACGAGGGAGTTGGGCACTGTAGATCGGGTTCGTCTCCCGGGTTGGAGCCCTCGCGACTCAGAGAGTCGATGGCTTGCAACTTTAGGTGAAATGGGGGCTAATCGAGCTCACTGGCGTGAATGTTGTCGTTGTTTGGCCGAGTTGTCTGTGAAGTGAGTGCACTTAATGACGCGGGGCAGTGAAAGCCGTGAGGAAGCTGTCTTGCTGATGACGCCTTACATTCACTTACAGCTTGGTTGTTTGTTTGCAAGGTGTAGGCGCCTTGATGTTGTATGTTTGAATGTAGACGTAGCTATTTTTTAGTGGTTACGTCTCTCCTTTCTCTTTTTTCTTCTCTCTTCCTATATATATCTCTTTTTTTTTCCTTCGTGGTTGTGTGGCAGTTAAGCATCAGTGTGAACCACTGATGTATTGCTGTCTGTGATGATGATGAAACTTCTGCATTAAGTTGGCTGAGCAGAATTCTTGTAAGAAACTTTCCGGCACTGTTCAACAGACCGATGCTGCTACATTAGCCACTACTTGTTTGCTTCCCTTACCTATAAGCAGTGGCACCGTGAGGACATGATTGAGCCCTTGAGGGATTGTTTCCTGTTCCTAGTTGAAATGAACCATCCGGAGCAGAACACATTCCAGAAGTAGACCGCCGTTTCTCAACAGTTTACTCAAGTTACCCATCTTCATTCTCAGAATTTCCGAATCACAATTATTCAATATCCCCCCGCACCTCTACCATGTCCAGAGCGAAAGCAGTTTTCCTTTTATGGCTTTCACTCACCGTTATCCAGTCAGCGATGACAGGTCGTTTCCGTAGACCGCCGTTATCTACGCCGGATCTTTATAACGCCCTCTTGGTTTGTGTGCACAAAATGTCAAAGGCCTCGTCCATTAGTGTTTTAACAGTCTCATCGGATGGAACAAACTTCGTCTTAAACCATCCAAACTCATGAAGACATTCACGGATGATTGATAACATGGAACTGGGTTAGTATATGTATATTTGGATGTGCAGGCCAGTGGACAGTGGCAATCCTTCCACCAACAAGTCTTTGCTTCCAGCTTAGTTGATTCTTTGACGATCCTTTGGGTCATTAGGTTCAGTTCAGTTTAAACGGTATGCTTTTCGCTGGACTCTGATTGACCGGATCATTTGGGTCCTACCTCGCTGCAGTTTAAGCAGACGTATCGTCATTTGGACAGTTAATCGCTAATACGAAAAGAAGGATTGCGACTGCTCAGGAAAACCATTCGCACTGTCCAACATTTGTTCACACTGTCGATTCTTTACTTGAATTGTGACGCACTTAAACACAACTGCTCCATCCGGTCGTAATTTGAACGATTATCACTGAACTTGTGCGGAAAACAGAGGCTGACAGGTGACAGTATTTCCATTATGAGTTCACCGGTCTACACACTCACGCTCACACACAAAGCGAGTTCCATGTCATCAGTCAGCGTGTCTACGTGCCTGTGTGGTTTTGTTTCCTTAACCTATTCTGCTGCCTTGGCATGGTGATCAGGCTTGTGCGCTGTTTTGATCCGGATGGCTATACTGACTAGGACTTTAGTTCCTTCAGGTTCAACCCTGTCAAACCAAAGTGAAGCAGCCAGACAAAAGCAGTTGCTATCATAAGCTTGTGTGTCGCATTACAGACTGCGTAGGGGTGCTTAAGCAGTGGGGCACGATCCTACAAGTGTACAGCATGATTGTATTTATAATTACTAAACGATCGTCTTCCGCGTCAGGGAAGGGAGGGGTCAGAAATGGTACCTTCAGACAAGGAACACTCCGATCGCCCAACGGTTTACCGTGACCCTCGGTATGTTATCCTGTATGGTCGAAAAACGCAGGAGCTTGATGTATCTCACACTATGTTTATTACACGTGGCAGCAATCGAAATGAGTCGTCAATGTCTCATTCACTGCACCTCCGGGCTAAGTTCCCCCTCCCCAGCGCCGCAGGTCGTCATTTTCAGTGCTTTCTCGCTGTGAATATCCATGAAATTTTTCGGCTAACCGTTATCCATCAATATCGTTGCCTTTAGTTCTTCTCCCTCCAGTCGATTTATTGTGGATACCTTCCCGGCTGCATGAAATGAGGTCCTTATTAATCCTCGCTTGTAGGCCATTCGTGCGAAGCTAGGGAATTCCACGTTACCCATTCCATGTAGGTTTGCCACAAACAGTCACAACTTTCCGTTCTGACGTCTGCTGATGAGAATACCCAAAAATGGCAAACAGTTGTTGACCTCCATCTCATAAAATACACAGTGGGGTTTGGGTCGACTGTGGTGAAAATATACTCGATTCGCCACTTGTCCAAACGCCGACATATCGGTGATCTAGCAGGAGATCAATCCAAACGTCGCTTTAAGATACCATATCAGAATTGTACGAACAGCTTCTATGTTACCTCCTTCGTTATCCTTGTTCTTTATTGCACCTATCAGCTTTCAGCTTGTGAATGCGAGTGTGCCGTGAAGATCCCACCAGTAGCGGGTTGATTTCTTTAATACTGATGTACCTCTATAAATAGGTTCTTGTCTCATGAGTAACAAATGCTTATTGCAACCAATCCGAGGTCTTTTCACTACTTACATGATGGGTTTCAATTCGTGCATGATTTCGTAGGATATTCGAAGTTTCTTATTCTCAGTAGTATATGAACGGAGTTCAGATGGTTATAAGATGATGCAAAAGAACATTCATCAGTTAGAAGTCGGAATGTCATCTTCGTAATGCTTATAGAGCAAGACACGGGGAATTTTCATTTACTTACCTTCCAACCATTCAAAAGCGTATCTCCGTCAGTATGGGGCTGAATGAGCTACCGATTACTACGTCGTCAATTTGTCTGTACTTCACTCTTTCGGATACAAGCGGAGTGTTTCTTGTTCAAGAGAAAGTGATATCCGCAAGAAAATTTGATGAAATACACAGGCGTACACTCTGGCTGGAAGTAGAATCGTATAAATCAGTGGTCTCAATCAGCGGTATATTGGCATACTTGCACCAATTGCCCTAACCAAATCGTTCAAGCTTTTGCGTAATCGTAATCCGAAACTGCTATCGATTTGTAGAGCAATGCACAGATGTTGACACGATCATTATCCTTGCCATGGGACGTACTACACCATTAGTGCATGCAAGCTTAACACTATTTCGCTGGTTTGTTCACCTGTTGCTGTATGCGTCTTGTATTAAATTTGCTGGTTTTACGTTAGCCACATATGGAAAGCTATTTTGCCCACCCTGCAAAGATAGTGTTGTTCACTGTCGTGACTGCCAGCTACCGGGTTAAGTTGATAGACACACCTCCGCATTTGCTCAGCTTTTACTACATTCTTTCCATCTAGTAAATTAACGTATAATGGGTATTAATATTTCGATATGAAAGCTAACCATTCGACTGATGTGATGTCTTACTTTCGACCCGTCGGATGACCCAAATTTGTCCGATTGTTACATTCAAGTCCTATGTAATATCGTGGTGCTCATTTTGCTGTTAATCAGTTGCTTTTCCGCTCTCCCCTATCAGGCTGCTCGAGCCACGAATCTGGCTGTTTCAATCGCTTCGCAGTCTGCCTGTCGGCACGACTGGTTCCAGTTACCTGGACAAGTGACCCTCACGATCTATGCGAAAGCCGTCCGTCCGGATTCAGTCCAAATCACAGCGAACCAAGTTCGACTCAGTGTGTCGTTTGAGTTCGGTCCAAACCAACCGGAACGCTATGATAAAACGTTTGAGTTATTTGGTGTGAGTTTGCTGTCGATTCTGTTCGTTTATTTTTTCCAATTCTGGTCGGTAGTTCATCGACGGTTTTGCTGTGATTTCGTGAGTTTATCTCATCCTGGCATTCTCAGTGGTTGTCACTGTTTGTATGGAATTCTGATAGTCATTTGTTCCCATGGTTAGTGTTGTGTGTAGAACTTTAAGAGACGTAGCTCTCAACACTTGCGCAATTAATCGTTTAGCACTGTGATCGTGTAAATGGACCCCACCAATGTTCATATGTATTCAATGGCCGTTTGCATATCACAGAACTCAATCTAAATTCCTGCTGGGTCGATTATTGCCACTGAATTATGTTCGGTATTCCACTTTTCTAGAGCTTTTCTCTTTTGAAGTGTTCCGGTGATTTTCGCTTGGTTTATGCACATTTGGCGAACAATCTAAGCATGCCATGGTTTGGCTAGTGTGTTCATCTGTCCTTTTGTGATTGGAACTAAATTCTATGTCAAACCTCTACTCACTGGCCAGTCATCTGTACGTACGGTTTTCCAACCCATGATGAATTTAGTATACAGTTGCCCCGTTTACAGTAGTGAGCTTTTTTCAAAAGATCACCGTCTTGTTTTAGTTTGCGTACACGTCTAAATTTAAGTAAAGAGCTCATTTGATGTTTTTTTTAAATCTTTCCTCTTCAGTTGTTTTTTGGTCTTCTTGCTAGTGGCGATAGTTTTGTAAATCGTCTCTTTGACTTTGTAATCCCTCTTATCCAAATTCGTTTAATATGCCTCTTTCTCACAAACTAATTGGCTTTGGGAGAAATGGAAAATTGTCTTCAAGGTGTTGGAAAATCTGAGATAACTGAAGAACCTCTATCAGGTTCATGGAAACTTACGAAATGGGGATTCCATTCTGTTCTTTCTTATAACAAATCGAAACCTCAGCTTTCAGTGACCCAAATGAACGACTGATCATTCTCTATGGGGCATGTCGGGTGAAGGGAAAACTGTAATCTTGTCAAAAGACCGTTTTCTAGAGTGACTGCTGTATATTCAAACTTCTCACTTCAAGAATGAGCCACATCGAATTGATCAATAACCCCAGTGGCATACGATTGGACAAAACTGCTACACTAAATTGCGGATAGATCAACTTGGCGTTGGCGTCAATAAAGTGACTGAGGTCAAAAACTTAACTTGAATAAAAGGAACATGGTTACAAAACCGCTTATTTACCAAACGATACGTGATGTTGGTGGTAATATCATCATAGATACCATCACCAAGGGACCGTTGTTGTCCATGTAATGCAAAAGCGAGTACCATGAAAACGATGATCAAATAAAAGCAATTGAGTATTGAAAAGAAAAGCAGATGAAGCCGAAGTTAGGCAATTAATAAGAAAACAGGAAACTTCTGGAACTAATACCAATACACCTGTGTTTTCGATCGGCCTGAAGGCATTAAGAACCAAAGAGCCTTGTAAGCTCAACCTTAGTAGAGTCAAATGCATTACGTCAAATAACTTAAAAGGAAATTTCTACTTTGTCGATTTTGAGTAGCTGATTGAAGTAAACGTCCAACTGAGGGGCTGTACCAAATTTGAAGCAGTTTCCAATTAGATTTATACTGTCTTTCCCCCTGATTCTGTTTGACTTTTTAAGCTGTAGCTATTAGTCGATAAAATCTCTCCAATTACCGAAGGTAATGAAATGAAGAAGTTGCTCTTATGCACAAACGTGAATTTCTGTAGTTGTCTCACTTCTGTGAATGTGATTTGAAACGATATTATGGTCGGCTTTGGAATTTTGGAAATGCTTGTTAGTTTTGGGGTGGTTAGCGTGCGAATCTTGTCAGCGGTTTATAGTTTTATTTGCCTGTACATCCATACGCACGGGGATTGAGTTTTACTCAGCATGCTTTGCTTTCTCTGGGATAATAAGATAATCAATAAAGGTGTTGATTGAGCATCATCAGCGTTTGGCTGCCTCTTCCACTTTTAAACAGTTTGGAGTATGTCAAATTTATGCAACATGAACCATCAACTGCCCAAGAACAATTTATGATGAATTTGCATATGTGAACGGCAATTTGTGCTACTTAACATATTTGTTCTTTTTATATGTGTTCATGCATGATTTATTGTCTTTCATCAAAGATACACTTGTAGTTGCGTATGTACTAATCGTTTACAGTATAGCTACTTTTAATTTGAAGTTGCGATTGCCTACTTTGAATGCTCTTCCTCCATGGGTTTCATCCCCCCGACAAGAGATATCCCGCGTGTTATCCTAAGCATCCTACGATAACGGATAATTTGAAAATCAGACTGTTTGACTCGACCAGAGATACCATCGACTTAATCAAAACTGTCACACTGTCGCATGAAAAGGACGCAAATGTCCCACCGAAATGCACCTCCGGTGTACATCCTTGGCTTTCTGGCTGAATGTTTACCTGATCTCATCTTTATTGTGCAACTTTGTGGTGTTTTTCCAGGATAGATGAGTCGCTTGGTCACCAATCTACATGTGCCTTCTTATTTAGCCCGTAAAGATCTGAAAACTCCTAGTTATTGTACTTCTCATGTTTGGTGATTGTGTGCTTTGGCTGGAGCTCAAGTTATTAAAGCGTAATAAGGCTCCTGGTCCAGACCTCCTCTCTCCTTCTCCTTTCAAGGATGGTGGCGACAGGTTGATATCAGAACTGACGAAACTCCTCCAGACGATCT
The DNA here is from genome assembly GCA_014338405.1 of Paragonimus skrjabini miyazakii. Taxonomy (NCBI): domain Eukaryota; kingdom Metazoa; phylum Platyhelminthes; class Trematoda; order Plagiorchiida; family Troglotrematidae; genus Paragonimus; species Paragonimus skrjabini miyazakii. The sequence continues at coordinate 44,018 of JTDE01021651.1, read as the reverse complement.
GGGAGACTGAAGAGGTGCCTCGTGATTGATGCCTATCAACAGTCATTCCCGTTTTCAAAAAGGGGGCCCGAAGTCAATATGACAACCACGGAGTGATCAGTTTAGTGTCTGTTGCGTCCAAGTTGCTTACTGGCCTCATTTTACGTTGCCTCACTAAGCCCAGAGAGAGCCAGATACGCGAAGAACAGGTAGGATTCCCATCCGGTCGTCGATGCGTTGATCACACTTTTACCTTGCGACGGATCTTGGAACATCAGCACTCTCTGCAAGGGAGTACCAGAGAAATACGTGAATCTATTGAGATCACTGTATGCCCACTCTGCAAGCAGAGTGAGAGTTTATGGACAACTGTCTCGGGCGTTCATCACTTCTAGTGGTGTTCGTCAGGGGTGTCCGATTTCCTCCTTCCCATTCAATTTTGTCATGGACAGCATTCTAGAAAGTGCGGTTGGGGTTTTCAGTGGACTTGGTGTTGAGCTTCTTCTTGGCGCTAGATTGACCGATCTGGAATATGCGGACGACATTGTCTTACTTAGCCCCTCTACCGAAGACATGCAGACCATGCTGGACAAGTTGAGTGACCGGGCTGGTTTGGTTGGGATGCGCTTCGCACCTTCGAAGTGCAAAGTGCTGCTTCAAGACTAGGGCATTTCCACTCTTACTTTCTTCATTGCAGGTAATCCGCTTGAGACTGTGGACAGTTTCACATATTTGAGTAGCACTATTGTTACGACCCTGTCTGACAGAGAAAGGCAAGAACAAACACAAGACCACGAGCAGTATCTCTATCACGAACGAACGCAACGATATCGCAAAACGGTATGAAAATCAGAGCGCAAATATCGGATCCCAACTCTCGCAGCTTAGAACTCCGCAACAATTAAGGAAAAAAACGGCCTTCAAACGAGCTTTATTTGCTGCTCAACCCGAAAGCAAAATTGTGATTTGCAGCAACTGTATGTATATGTTTTGGGTGGCCTTGGGCCCAGGCCACCGAATGGACCAATCAGAAGTGACCGCAACTTCTCGGGAGTTCGAGAATTCTAGCGGGCTTTTAAATTCCCAGAAAATGAAGAATCCAGTTTCGTCGACATGTAATGCGAATTTTTGAGAAAGAGTGCCTTTTCTCAACAACTATCTCTTCAGCCTGTAATATTGCTGGTGAGATACCAGCGAGGATAACAAAGGCACGAGTCGCCTTTGCCAAACGGCGTCATCTGTGGCGTCGAAAAGACGTCCCGTTGTTGCGGAAAGGAAGGGTATATAATGCCTTTTCTGCGTTCCATTTTGCTGTGTGGTTCATAAACGCGGCCTGTTCACAAGGAAGTTATCAACAGGCTTGCTGTGTTTGACCATCGTTGTCTCCGCTAATTGGCCCATATTAAGTGGACTGATCGCGTGAGCAATGTGGCAGTTCGCCGCCGCGTATTCCGGAACGCTCGGGATGCGCGATCAATTGGTCAATTAATCACGGTACACAGCTTGCGATGGTTGGGTCACGTACTCCGTATGTCATCTGATCGTTTACCGTACCGGCATTATATACTGAGACCACTAACAGTTGGGTCAAACCACATAGTGGTCAAGCAAAGACGTGGTCACGAAATATGAAGACCTTGGCTGCTCCATTGAGCAAAGTGGATAAGTGTCGCCTGCCTGGCTGGGGTCCTCGTGATCACTCAAACCGTCGGCTGGAGACGCTATCTGAGAAGGCGGTATGTCGCAGTCAATGGCGTACCTGTATCCATACCATTGCTAGTTCTTCCATTTAATGTTGTTTTATTAATTTTCAACCTTCTTAGTAACGTTTTCTTCCAGGATATTCCACGCCACTGTTGAGGTGAGCGGCGGCCTGAGCCAAAGTACCTTTTGGTCAGGCTCATGGATGCTATGATGATGATGATGCTTTGGCTGGAAGAAAGCTTTGTGGTTTGAGACCAGTCTGTCATCGTTTCATTCATAGACCATGTGTACTAAAGTCATTTTCCATTTTTACGTTTAGCCATTTTACCTAGTGTGTGCATCTGCTAGGTGATATATATTTTTGTTTCTCTGAACTCTCGGTGATGCAGTGTGGATTTATACATCCTAGTGGATTTAAAGGTTGCCCTTGAGCATATTCATCTCACGGTTATTCAATCCTTAGGATCAACGCCATGACTGCTTTAAAGTTTGTGATCGACGGGTTTAATTCGACGAGTTTTCACACACGGCATCACCTAACAAACTTGGCATCATTTTACCACTCTACATAACGATACAACAACAACAACAACAACAACAACAACAACAACAACAACAACAACGGCGTCCACTCAGCCCTGGTAATCACCGTCTCTCCAGTATATCCAGCCACACGCTCTGTCATGTTCTCTCTGTCTGGCAGACAGACGCTACATACATTGATGACGATCGTCATTTCTTTTCACACTCAGTGATCATCATCATCATCATAGACAGCAATACATCAGTGGTTCACACTGATACTTAACTGCCACACAACTACGAAGAAGTAAAAGCAAACCCTGTATGGGAAAAGAGAAGAAAAAAAGGGAAGGAGAGGGGACCTAATCACTAAAAAATAGCTAAGTCTACATTCAAACATACAACATCAACTGAGCTGTAAGTGAAAGTAAGGCGTCATCGTCGAAAGTGTTGTCATGCGTAACTTTCACTAGATCGTGTTACAGTGCATTACACACTGCTTCTTTACGCGGACGTTTTTAACTCACAATCTTGCCGGAAAAATGCAGTTAATCCGCGATTGTTGTTCTGCACCCTTTACGAAGCATGTCTGCGTTCAACTAGTTGATTCTACCTGATCTTGCATCTACCATTGCCCGTGATTCATATGCTGTTTCTTTCTTGGTTTTGTTCAATTCACAGATCATAGATCCTGCAGGCTGTGCGGTCAAACTGATGGGAACCAAAGTGGAGATTTTGCTAAAGAAAGCCGAAGCAATGTCCTGGCCTCGACTTGAACACACCACTCCGCCCGCTTCTGCACCGACCGGGGATGAACTGACCTCCTGAACACGGACGGTTTGCAGTCGGTTTTGTGGAGTGTGGTTTTCATCCTCGTGATTAGGACTTGTGCACGCATCTAGCATACATATACTTGTGTTACGCATGTGGAGATTTTTCTGTGAGCTCATACGCCTTTCATTTTGTGATTCCCATTGTGTGTGGCATTTATTCTTTTGTTTTGTTCATATATGACACGTGTCTCAACGGAGCTATCAACCAATGTTGTGAATATTAATGGATGTGGTTGATTTGTTCTCTTTCTTTTTTTAAACAATTTGAATATGAGTGCAGGTTCTTTTTGAGGTGTTTCTCGAAGGTATATTGCGCCTGCGTCGTTGATCGATTGTTTCGATGTTTTAGAACAAATTGTGGACAGTCGTTCAAGATACTAGTTGATGACATTGTATTTTTGATTCGGATGCTTCAACATAATTGGTCATAATTTTGAGACAGTTGTTGATAAACGAGACGTGGAATTTCATTAATTTGATAGTAATTTGGGTACACATAAAAACCAATCCAAAGACTACGTGTGAGTAGATGATTGAACTGAATGTCAAAACACTTCAGAACAGAAGTAGACTCGATTCAATCACTTGTGTAGATCTTTCGAAGAGTTACTTCTTTTTTCAGATGGAAATGTTTTTTATACGCATTGCCGATTGTTTGGTTAGCCTGATGGTCAGTCTTGTTGACTGTCAGTGCAAGTTTGTCCAGTCGATCCAAAACCGGGTATCGTACATCCCACGACAAATCCACAAGGACAATACGTATATTTACATATTGCCTAAACATACTGCCGAGAGCAATTGTTTCTCGCACTTAAAGTCATTGTCAATCAGAATGTCTTCTGTCGATCTTTTGTTATAAGTAGTTTACTGTATCCAAACTGGAATCAGCAAAATTGCGAGGATACCCCGTTCATGCTGTGGATATTTACGGTCCACGTTATTTTTATGCTTTTAGCCATGACGGAAAAGTCACGAGTCATTGTGGTTGCATATGATGGGGGATATTGATCAGTGGTGCTGTGGAAGCATAAATTAAGCTGGTATTTCAGCATATACAACTAAACAACATGTTATAGACATTTCACCCAAAATGACCATATGAGGTGACTAACCTGTCACAGTATATGAGAAGGTGAAAAAACCGTCTTAATAAACCACCGATGTTTTACTGTCGGTGACAGTGTGATGTAGGAATAACCTAACGCAATAGTAGAGAGGGGTTGCGTTGCGTTTAGGCATGCGCCAGATCGGTGTGTTACGAAAGTGGTCAAACATTGCTGTTCACTCTTTAGTGAGCTCTATTGTAGGCGAAATATTGATAACGGCTGGCGTTTCGTCATTTTGTCTGAACAAACCAATGGTCGAATTATCTGATCGTTATCCAAAAGATCCCGTAGTATATCATTAGGTAATCCGGCTTCGGGTTCTGAACATTTAGGAGTTGTGTACAGTAAAAAAGAAAGGACGTGGAGCAAAGAAAACTCGTGGTATTCACTGGTCACCAGACCGCTGCTTCCATTCTAATCACTAGCAAACGAGATACAGTGTGACATTCGGCGAGTTGGATTTTGCACCGAAGCCGATGAGGCGATGCCATTATGTTCAAGGGTTAGTCCGCCCTGAAGGTACTTGATGAATTTCGTTGAAATGGTGTTCCTACCTTGCGCCACTAACATTTCGAAGATATTGATGGTCGATAGTGGGCACCGCACGAATAGACCAGGTTTCACAGCTGTTCACTTAGACACTGGCATTATGACATCTTATACTCGGCCTATCACAGAAGGGTAGGTCATTTTAACGATGCGGTCGGTGTAAGTTACCGAACTTCAGCTGTACGATTCACGCTGTCAGACATCAGCAGCGCCGATCCAGCGTCCAATGTACATGAACTCAGTTGCCTCTAGCAACTCACCATCAGTGATGAGAACAGACGCATAAAATGCAAAATTCACTACCAGATTGGTGAACTGAACCTCTTTTCTCTCTGAAATATTTTGAGTTTCATATGAACAGTGTCAGCTGCGTATTCCGTGTCTCGATTTCTAATACCTGGGAACATGGTAGCCACTATGGAAAACTCAAACGCAAGTTTATAAAAAAAAACTCGCACTGACCGCTGGCATCGATCGTTTGAATACTCGAAAGGCATGGGGCAAACCTTTTTACCTGGGGCTAGTGGAAAACTAGTTCACCTAATTCGTAACTGTGCTAATTTTCAAGTAGTTGTAAACTGGACCATATTCAAGAGGACGCTTCACTTATCTTCGGCCGGTTGCACCGACTTGACAGCTGAGCTGGACTTTTAAGGTACAGTTCAACTGGTTCGCATGGACTGCGGAACCGGAATGGTTAGTTACTGCGTTCCAGACGGCCCCGTGTTAAAATCAGGAGTAGCCTTGAAGCTTAAATTATTGAAGTATAGCAAGGCTACTGGACCATATCTCTTCAGGGACGTTGGAGAGTGATTTAAATGAGAACTGACGAAATCCCTACAGACGGTTCAGGGTTCTGAAGTGGTACTTCGTCATTATTGACTCCCGTTGTCTAAAAGGGGACCCCCAATCCCTGCATCAACTACAGAGACATACATCTGGTGTCTGCTGCCTCCAGGTTGCTCACTTGCCGTGTTTCACGTCGACCCACTAAACCCAGAGAAAGTCCGGTACGTAAATAGCCTACGGAATGCAGACCCAGTCGAAGGCCAGTTGTTACGTTTTTACCCTATAACAGATTTTGGAGTATCAACGCTTTTATGGACTGTCGATAGTCGTGGTACTTTTTAGACCTAAGGGCTGCCTTTGACCCACTTGCTCGTAATGTTCTCCGGACCTGTCTTCTTTGAAGAGAGTCCCAAGGAAATAGGTGATTTTGTTAAACTTATTGAAAGCCTAACCTGCAATCACGATGAGAGTTTATGAACAACTGTCTCGGGTGTTCATCACTTCTAGTGATCTTCGCCAAGATTGTCCGATCCCTCCTTCCTGTTTAGTTTCGTCATGGACGACGTTCTAGGCTTTGCGCTTGAGGAATCTAGTGGGTATGGCATTGCTTTTTCCTGCCGCTAGGTTGACCGACGTGGAATGTGGAGATGACATTGTCTCGCCTAACCTCTTCGCCGAAGACATGTAGAATATTGGGAACAAATTGATTGACCGGGCTGATTTGTATTGAATGCGCTTCGCTTCTTCAAGATGAAAAGTGCTGTTTCAGGACTAGAACATTCTCACTTCTGCCTTTATTACAGAGGGTCCGTTTGAGATTATGAACAGTATCGCATATTTGTGTTGCACTTTCTTATCAGCTTGCAGTATTGTTTTTGATGCACCAGCAGGTTTTGCAGACACTGTTTTTAGCAACTGATGTCCCTGGTGGTGTCTAAAATAAGTCCGTTGTTGTTAGTGATTGTGTTGAAATGGTGTGTGAATTCTGTGGTTCGGAGACGGCTCATTCGCAACAAGGCTATTAACGGACCCGACATGTTTGACCGTCGTTGTCTTAGCCAGTTTGATGACCCCAAATGGGACGATCACGTGAGCAACGCGGTTGTTCAGTGATGTTTACTTCGAAACGCTCAGAATACGCGATTTAGCGATCAACTAATGAGATTTTGCAGTCCGTCATAGGTCACGTGCTCCGCATATCACCTAGGCGTTTTCCTCACCGGGATTTACGTACGGATTCAGGTAAAACTTCATTATGTTCAGGCATCGACGTGGTCACGTAATTTGAAGGTTGTGGCCGTTTTGCTAAGTAAAGTGGATCGGTGTCATGCTCATTTGAGGTTTTCTTGGTCGCTCAACTCGCTGATTAGAAATGTCCAAAATGGCGACGTGCTGCGTCCATGACGTTCTTTCATTGATAACTTTTTCATGTCTATCCTCGTCTTATGAATTTTTGTACACTGGAATTATTCTAGATTATTCCTTGTCGTTATTTCACTGAGCAGTGACTCGTACCACAGTATGTTCTGGTGAGACTTATGCTCGGCATTACTGAATGGAGGCATTTTCACATTACCCTGTTCGCAGCTTGTCAGAGCGCACTTTACTTTCTCACTTACAAAGTTGACTAAGAAAATGGAGACTGGGCGATCTCGTTGCACCCTACTTGAGATGCTGAAGGTTGACGATAAGCTGTCATAAGCCCTAGTCCGGTCAGACTTGACGACAACCTTTCTTCGGGTTGTTGACCTACTTCTCGAGCGCAGTCTTCTTTGAAAGGCAGTCTCAAATTTCACCTGAGTCGAAGGTTCCTGATGGGTTAAAGGATGATTGTTGGTCCTCCCTATGAATGGCGGTATTTTGACAACTGGTAGGTGGCTTGAAGATTGTGGCCACGGTCATGGTGAAACCCAGCTTACTTCTTGCTAATGTGTTGTTCATGTATTACTCTGACTGGAAGTGGCACCGACGCAACAGAAACGAAGCTGTGTCCTCTGTGGTTTGCACGTTAAGTGCGTGAGACCTGTTTGGAAATGGAGATGTTAGCCGAACCGCAGACATTTCGTACGGTTTCACTTACCCAGATTTTCTTTATCAGGACCGTCAGCTATCTGTCTGTGACACTGGGCTCCCATCTATAAAATGAGCTAGATGACGTTTGTCTGGGACGAGTTGCTCGTGACTTTTCACGAACTTGATCCCAAGTGAGGCGTCCATTTCCGATGGCGGAGAAGCATTAGTGAACCCTTGAATGAACTAGCTGCATGAAAGTACTTTTGACATGACTGCGGAAAGGCTCCAGTATATTTTAGCTAAAACGGAAAACTGCTGGGTGGTGGTTGACGTATACAAATCAACGTTCGCTATCCGTAATAATATGTCATAGTCATCGCTCGGTAACCGCATGTCCTGCGCCAGTATGTCGAGAACCCAGCTAAATGTATCCACCCTGGTAAAAGGTGAGATGACGTTCTCAATACAGTGATCCCTGTTTGGGAAGAATGTTGACGAGACCGAGGTACAGCACTTTCACTTCAAGCAGGCTCTAACTCATCCTGCTTATACTGTAACAAAGTGCCCTGTGGGTATGGCTGTTCATACGAGAAATCAGTTCAGTGTGATTTATTTCAAATTCCGTTTCTTCGAATGTTTTTAGGATTATGCCTACCTTAGGCATGATTTGCCAATAGGAAGTGGGTGTATGCATTCGAGCGCCTCGAATTACCCTCCGCAGCTCATATAATGGGAGCAACTCGAGTGTTTTCCCCTTCAGATTTTGGTATCACCAGTATCCTCGGGTTCACCATCTGTTATTTGCTCGAGTTATTATCTTGGGACGGAAGAATATTGATGATATCTCACCTGTTACCACATGCTCGTTTATCGTGGCCTCTTCCTGCTGCTGGAGCACTCCGATCTGCAGTCGTACTACCGCAATCTTTCTAAATAGGACTGTATTTCTCTTCTTTTTCTGTCCAAAACTCCTCGAAAAACTTCAAGCTGGTGGATACATTAACGTTGTTCCTGCATTCCTCCTCTCACATCAAAGCATTTAACACTTAGAGTTAATTATAAAGACCCCACAACTGTAGCAGTTACGCCAAATGTTCTTCCATGCCTAGTCACTATCAAGATACTTGTATTTTCTTGCAAGCATAGCGTGCCTTCTGTCAAGATCCCATAAATCCCCCCATTTAACGAAGTACGACTGCAGATGTCCTCGAATGGATGCCTCACCCTGGCTAACGGGCAACCAGTGGACCGTTTGTTTTAATAATTCGCTCGGTCTGCGCAACTGCTGTTGGTGTGGCATTTCTTCTATCGAGTTATAGACCCGGGCTGTTCGTTCTCATTGGTTATAGCTGCTAACTCGAACACGCGCAAACACACCACGTCCACGCTATGTCAATTCTAACGTCAATATTTTGGCTCCTAAATTGACTACCTGGGTATGCATGCACATGTTGGGGTAACAGGAATTTTGCAGGCTTCATTCGTTTGTATATCACCTTTGGGTGTATTCGAGGCTAGGTACCCCCTCTTTGGAGATGTTTTTTCAAGTAAGGTTCGGGTCAAAAATTTCAAGACCGGATAAACTCATTCTCTCTTTTGAGGGATTTTTTTTGTAGGTAAACTTCATTGCATACGTCTTGGCCATAAAAAGTGTTCGGTTTTCACTGTAAAATGCTCGTCTTTTCATTTTTTTCCCCTCTGTTTGCCTGTTGATGCTACTCAGTGCGCGTAATTGAACGGAAACATCAAAGATTAAAACCGTTTTGGTTGTGGTCTTATAAATCCATCAGGAAAATTCGAAGTACTAACACAATGCAATATAGAAGTACTTTCAAGCTTCGTGTGATCGATCAAGCAAGCGGTGATCTGATCACAGTTAATCATATCAGTCTTTGTGTCACACTGCCAAACGTACTTTTGCCTAATCTATTTTCTCCTCGAATGTGGACCAGTCTTAGTCAGTGTGTAACTTGGCTAGACCGATGCAGTCATATTGAAACTTAGAATAACCATGCGACTAAATTGGGCTCTGTGCTCTCAGCCTTCAGATCCGTACAAGGTGCTCACAATGTGTTATAGTCTGCTTAACTTCAATCTGTTGTTGAACACTCGTCTTCATATCGAGTTTCAAGCTTACTTCGGCTCATGTACATACAATGTGCCATCCAAATCATGCAGGTGAGTTGTTTAGCTATTGCATGGCAATGATAGACTGAGGCTGTTCGATCGCAGAGAAACATGTTGGAAACGCCATATACAATAACATTACAAGTCAACAGCACTAACGATTGCGACTCAAACATTGTCCAACAGAACAATACATAAGTACTCAGCGCTTCCACAATTTTACATCCTTCGGATCCCAGGTAGGCATGGTCCTCGAGCTGCCGGCAACTGGAGAGCCTCTTAGTTTGTGCAACTTTATAGTTTCGCCAACTGGAGATGAGTTCCCACTTTCCGAACTGGATAGTAGACGCTCTCTCGGCTTTGCCTTCGAGATAGGCAAAAATACGCTGCTGGGCACGCCAGATTTGTAACGCACTGAAATTGATTGTATAAAGGATGAAATGTCAATGGTTAAAGAGTGCAAACAAAAATAAGGCCGCTAGAACCGTGTAAATTTAGCACTGACTGTCAATAAATAACAACAAAATGCCATTTATTCAAACAGGATTTCTGAACACCGTACTGCGCCACACTTTCGATCAATAATTGGATAAATATAGTTGGCTCTCTGTTGGACTAACCATCGCAGCCTGTTGATAAACCTGATTCAGAAGTCATAAAACCTCAGGCGAATGCCATGACCACGGAGCTGTCCTCAATACGGATGATACGCCATTATATTTTACTACTTCAGTCAATAATTGTAGTAAACCCTCGAAAGGATAAGCTGGTTCGTCCTCAATATAATTGTGCGCGCATCAGAATCCGAACTCTTCTCCTTGTAACAATTTGCCCGGAAAATCTCTGTCCCGAAAATACTGCAACTGTCCCGTAATTTTCTTTCAAGATAAACCAAAATTCGCCTGCAGAAAACAGCTCTGTTCCGATCCAAAAATGTTTGTGGCAGGGCGAAAAAATACAAGGTATTTATATGGTGGGTAGTGACCTAAAAACATTCTCGAAACAGAAAATAGAAGGACAGTTACGGAAAAAAATAGTTAGGGTCACAAAGCCACCAATGAGCATAGCGGAATAAAGGTCGGACGGGTAAAAACTAACCAAAGTTACCTCTCGACCACTCTGGACAATTCCGCCATTTCCGATTAGATCAATCTTTTTTCTCAAGGACGGGGCAATTTTGGACAGGGGAAAAATGCACTCGCTAACAGTGATATTACCTGAATCAAGAATACCGGCGCGTATCCTGACGAGTAAGAAGACAGCAAACACAAGAAAGTTGTCT
>JTDE01021651.1:0-33014 GCA_014338405.1 Paragonimus skrjabini miyazakii | reverse complement strand
CACCTATAGGAGTCCCTGCTACTTGATGGAACTGAGCACTGACGTCTGCGGCGGCCGAGACGGTCTGAGGCTGAATACCGCGTGCAAATGAGTCGTTTTGTTTCAGGTTTTGTTTCAATGCTTAACCCCTGTATTGCTTGGTCGAATAAACAACCCTTGCGCCATCCGCGTTCTCGGATCACAACACTAATGCATGATCTGAGTGCAAGTACGTGCTCCAATAAGAACGACAGTCTTGAATGGAACCCCGTCACCTGTAACTAACAGCTATGTGCTCTATCTGAGAACAGGCCTGGTTCGGAGCAGGTGGGTGCCAAGTATAGCAATGATGTGTACGATGCCTAAAACTAGTGCTGGCTAAAACTGGCTTATACTCAGCGCACAACCGCAACAATCGCCCGCCGTTATCTGACCGAGGTGACGCTATCCCAAGCCTGCCCCCTAAACGAGATTCGGCCTCACCAAGGCGACCGACCTGAGCATTTATATCTCCGGCCAGAACAACTATATCAGAGCCACGTGTCGACCGAAGGAGAGCGGCCAGATCTGAGTAAAACGCGTCTTTGTCACCGACGTCATTACAGTCAGTTGGAGCGTGAGCAGACACAACGAAAAGATTTCTGAAAACCTTGCGTCTAGAACTGGTCTTAATTGAACCTGCCAGGCGGACGGCACAAAGTCCACTGTTAACAGGAATCCAATCTATTTATGCAGCTGCGGCTGTCGAGCTAAGGATTACACCTACTCCAGCCTGACCTGTAACAGCGGCTGTGGAGTCACCCTAAGTGTATAACCAATATCCGATAGACAATGTGGATGCTGTTAGTTTCATACGCTGACTACTGTCCTGGATTCTAGTTTCTGAGATACAGAAAAACATCGACATGCAACCAGTCTAACGGACTGTTGACCTATCTGTTTCAGAGTGCGAACATTGTAGGCACCTGTATTGATTCGCATTTTAGGTTTAAGCAAGGGACGAGTGAGGTCTGAAGCTGAATGACAAGAGACGGAAATTACCGGCTCAGTGTTATCACGGTTAGCTGCATATGTTGTGGGACTTGTGGAGTAATTATCAGAAATGGAGGTTGGGAGAGGCGTGGGAACAAAATTTGATAGGACAGTGGGGTCAGCACTAGCATATTTTCGCCTATCCACCTTGCTGTTTGCAGCAGATAAGACGATCCGGTTTATACTGCGAGACGGCCGATGTAGTATGGAATTACTTGTGTTATGGTTATTCATGGTTGTGTGTAGCCTGAAATACTGCCAGGGTGTCCAGATCTAGACAGGAGAACGATAAGGGTTCTCAACCAAAGCCTTTGGCTTAAAAGCCTATACCGCAAGACAGCGGGTGGGTGGTAGTGTACCAGAACTGGTGCATTTTTCGGAAAAAGATGCTAACCTTCTTCCAACCCCCAACCTGGAGTACCAGGAGACTGGTTTGTCACACCTCTACTTATTGGCCTGCCTGGCATGAGTGACTCTATCAGTATGGTGGCCACACCGTCCAGTTTGGCCCAATAGGTTATCTAGATGCGCAAGCCTTCACACCACTTCAAGGTCCAGTCTCGTTTTGATAGATGTTCACCATGAAAAGTTTCTTATCAGAATGAAACAGTAAGAAATATTTATTCCGTTATACAACGCTCAGTCATAATCTTGATAAGTTGGTTTCGTATAGTTCGGTTCAGATTACACTATTCCTCTCTTAGATCGGTTTTCAACTCTGTTCACTGTCTGTGTAGCTTTTCTGGGCAAGTATGTCCCAGAGGAGCCCCACTGGCTCTCGATCGAGACTGTGGACTGTCCAGCCAATCGCTTGTAATACGTGATGTAGAATGCGCTCTTCAATGATGTGGAACACATGCAGCACAGTAGTGTCTTTCTGGAAAATCATTCTTGTTGACAAATGTGTTATAATAAGTGATTAAGTATACCTCTCCGATTTGCTAAATTTAGAAGTGAAATATTGTTCGCTATTTAATATACCTGATTTACTCACGTCCCTAGTTACCAACGCACCACAGCCTATTAGTGATCGCCTTTCGCTGAGATTCACATCAGCACACATTGTCCCTTTCAATCACGTGAGCACCATTTCCCTACATCGGAGTAAAAAACATGACAGTATCTTCTTCGGCCGTCCCTAAGACCTTATCCAATTTAATACATATTGTGGGGGACTGTCAGGCAGGAAGTGCGAGCATTCCAACTCTCGGCGGAATACCCACCGCAGGGGGAGGTGCGTTCAAAAACCCACGGTGAGCGGATGGAGAACGGCGTGGGCGACCGGATGAGTCAGCACTCGACCGGATCGGACCAACGGGCGAGACGTGGCAGCCGAAATAGAATGAATGACCAAATTGAAGGCGTGATTATTCCAACACTCTCAGGAATATCTGGACACAGCTGTAGAGTACGTTCAAAGCCTACAGTAGATAGACGGAGGGCAGCACGAGCGATCGGACAAGCTATTGCTCAACGAAATCGGATCAACGGACGAGGAATAGCAGGCAGAAACCCCCCGGGTAGAAGGCGCCAATCACATACTTAAACCGGGTAGAAGTGCACACGACGCGTGAACGGAAACCTGGGGGTGTTGTGGACTGGAATGCTGACTCATAAACGCGAGCGCGCGCGAAGCATGTGAACTAGCGAGTTGAGCAATAAAGATTGTGCTTTACTGGACGTCTTTTCGCTACAATATCACATTTGTTTGCTGATGAAGGAAACCGACTTCCTCGTCTCTTAATAGTAGTGCGATGTCAATCCAGTCGTCATTATAGAAAACTCAGCTCAAGCTTACTGTTATTGCCGAAAAATCGTCGTTATTTTAATCACCAGTCCCTAAAGCTGATAATCGTTATCTGTTAGTGTTCATCAATATCACCATCAATAACAAAGACAATCGCACCTCAGTGGTTCCGGCTGATGCCTAATTACGATTCACTTATGGAGAGGAAAGTAAGTCATAGCTGAGAAAATACGAATGGAAAACAATGAGGCCAAACCATCAAAACAGCTATGATTAGCATCAAACGACCAACATCAAGATGTATATACCTTGAAAATAAAACAACTGAGCTGTAACTAAAAGTAAGGTATCATTAGCAAGACAGTTTTTTGCAGCTTTCATTAACCGTTGTCACTAAGTGCACCCATTTCCGAGGCGACTCGACGAAACAAACAAAACATTCACACCACCCAGCCTGATCGGCCGACATCTCAGCCTAAATGTCCAGCATCGACTCTGTGAGTCCCCCTAGAGGAAGTTGAATCTCACCTAGAGTTGTTAATTCCTTGGTGAGCGACTTCATTTCTCTACTCCATTATGCATCTTTCGTCAGTCGACCGGAGCACTGGCATACTGTTCACTGTGACAGATGACTTAGTACATGATCTTACCATCTAGGCAATATACTGTTAAAAACTTGTGGAAATGAGCACAGTACTAAGTAGCTTGGCGACCTCATACGTTTAAACTGGAATTCCAGAATCTATTCATTTTCAGATAAACAGCTTCTGCTACGCAAAATGTAGAAACAAACTAGTTTGCCTAATTGAATCCTTCTGATAACATGGGACCGCTCATCCACTTTGTAATATAAATCGGAACAGATTCAACGTACGTGTAAGTTCTCCAATGACACGTGGTAGTGGCAAGCGTTTTTTCAAGCTAACGTGATTGGAACGTTGTGATTTAGAAGGTATTGTGCGACGCACGTAGACTTATAATCATGACGCTGTTAGCTTCCAAACTCTTTGTTAATTCAAGGAGAATAACTGATTTTCAGAGGATCTTTCATGTGGTAACAGCCGGTGACTTCAATTTGTTGGTTACAGAAAGTGGACACTTTACGGTCTACTAACAGGGAATTGCCAAACAAAAATTACACAGTTTTACAATGATTCCGCTGGGCATGGTTGGACCACGCTACAGATTTTCACCCCAGTTTTGACTAGTTATATGCAAGAGTTAGCCACTTTCTTCAGCACAAATCTAAGCATGAGGTGAACCTTATAATACCGTTCGAGGATTAGACCTTAGAGATCAGCGACAGCTCGTTTCGCCTTATGTTTTGATCAGACAGCTATTGTTACGAAGAACTAATAGGAGGAGTGTATGACTATACTGTTCATGCAGTCGGGTATACTGTTGTTAGATTCAAACCAGAGTGATGCTGAATGTATAAAATAATACCATTTGTTGGCAACTTATACACTAGAATGACTAGTTATCACATCGTTTAAACTACATCAGTTCTTTTCGTATTTGAAGCTCGTAGATGCATACCATATTTAGCATTCTCAGTATTTTTTCACAAATGCGTCTTCCTATTAATGTGCTGCATTTAAACCCTTGTCACATAAAAAGATGTCACTTAAAAAATACTAAATAGTAGCAAGTTAAGTGTATATCGATTGCGATTTAGTACGGTTTCAGATAAATTTGGTGTCTGCATGTTAGGCTTAAGTTCGTGGACCTAAACATTGGTTGCATTGCCAGTGTTGAGCCAAACTTTCTCCAGCTTCTTTGCCGTACCCCAAGTTTAACAGCTTTTTAGTTTGGCACAGAATATGTGATTACGTAAAGTTGTAAGTGGCAGTGGTGTCAGCAAAAAGATCAGAATTTCTATATCTCAGTCATCATCAGACATCAGATGTGACTAGGTTGCTGCATAGATGGGATGCTGAGAATGACCTCAGTCATTATAACGCTTTCTCACCCTACAGAATCTTCGATTAGTTAAGCCTTGAACTGGTTTTTATTTGTGATTCAAGTTGTAGCTCTTTTCTGTCAAACACTTCGAACAAAAATATATTCGAATTTCTCACCTCTCCTACGTCTCACTGGTCTGCTAGGTTCCGGTTTTCGACGAAGTGGCTTCGGTCGTTCATGTATCAAGCTGGACGAAGGTACCGATGAGAGTCTCGATGTTCGTTGACTGGAGGCAGAACGCTCGGAGCGGATGGATCTGATCGACCTTGAGTGATCGCCTGCTCGCATCGGAGACATTGATCGAGTGCGGGACCCGCGTTTTCTTTCGGTATCTATAATAGCTAATGGGGATTTTAATACATGTACACCGTTATATGAGTACGATCGACCTTGAGCACAAGAAGATGTTTTGACATTTCCAGCCATCACTAAATGCAACGGTTGTCGGAAAAATTCTGAAAAGATCAGCCACAACATAACTTCACTTGGAAGAGTTGGAAACTGGCTACCTACAGTCACGGCACTTCTTAGGGAACGCTACCATGTCAGATAAGACCTCTGTTCTTTGGGGCAGATGATCACGAAAACCTCTACTGTCTCATGTCGACACTGACTTTACTGGCTGATCCAGCTATACTCTGATTGGCCAGTGATTGCTGATCGATCCACTCACATACATACACTCTCCTTCGTACCCGCACTATGTTCAGTCCACGTAATTGCTTGCTTCTTGGTAAATGCATCCGGAGAAAAGCGGATGTACAGTGCCCGATTGAGCCAGACGCAATAACATTGAGTACGCTGTTCATGCAAAGATATCTCCTTTGAGGGCATCCATACAACATAATGGTTATTCTGAACCGCTCATTGTGCAGTTTAACTAAACCCAAATTACCGGAATCGTACCTGATACACTATTCAAGCGGACCGGTAGTCCTTCGTTTTACATAGAAAGCAATGATACATGACAGCTAATTACTCATTGTCTCGTTAGTTCTATCACGTGTACAAGCGATATTAATCTCGTTCAGAACAGTCTACATTGTATTGCCATGTGTGAAACAATTAACGCGATAGTTAGTGGAAACTAATACAATTAATGCACATCCATTTGGATCTAAGATATTCTCTGTGGACAACACTGAACAACAATGGCGAACTCCGGTCATCTAGCCCACCTGAAGTAGATCAACCAACAGCTAGTAAGAAATCACACACAAAAGCAATAAATCTGCGCCGTCCATTGCATGCTATATTTCACTGGCGCATCACCAGTATGATCCGGCAGAAATACTTCATGTTAGATAATCAATAGCCGAACATGGTCATTTACTGAGGTTGCTCACATCTGAGATCAAAAACTGTTATTGGCTGCTGGACTGACACTATCGCGGTGTTAACAGTGACCGTGAGCTCTAATAGTTCGGGACGTTATATTATTGCGTATGTTTTTTCACACAGCTGTATATGTTTGCTACACCCTTAGAGACTCAGCCAACCAAGTCAGAGTAGATAACATGCAATATCAGCCTTCTCTTCGGTCAGTTTCCTGACAGGAAACTATTGGTTCAAGTTTACATCCACTACGCCTAACATGAGGTCCAAATAACTTGCGACTTTGCCACTGTCTGCTTAACGACAGACACTATCATCCTCATCGTCATCATCATCATCACAACAGCCTTCAGCCTGGCTCGGGTAGCCGCTCATTTCGACAGTAACTCGAAATATCCCAGAAGAAAAATTAGGCTCTTCCATCTGTTAATGGTCTCGATAACTATCTCTCAGTCTAGTGAGTGTTTTGCTGGCATTCACTGCATGTGGAGTTCGTACGATATTGATTCCAGATATCACATAACTTCACATATAAAGCACGATCGATTTCGCTCGGAAAAACAGTCTAACGAACAAGAATGTATGGAAATAAAAAAAGTTATGAATTCTTAAAAGGAGCAAGTTACATCCGTGGTACTTGCTTGTATTGCTTCCGTGGTAGCGGGTGACTGTGCATAAATGTATAATCCTCATAAACTAACTTCCATGAGCTACTCAATGATGTTGGTGGTCTGTGTATTGCGCTTTGTGTAATAAACATTGAACTTTCAAATATCTTAGGCTCTTTTGATAGCTTGTATTAGGCATCTGTGACGTATATCAAGCAGATAGATTCGACCATAGACTTAGACTATCCAGTCTTTATGGTGAAGTATAAAAACCGATTTACTTTCAACCTATAGTTTCATTTAGGTTTTCGAAGGGGCCAGTTCAACTGTAGACCGAACAAATCACCTGACCAACATAATCGAGCCCCAGATTTTTAACAAAGGTCAAAGGTAAATTTACCTTGGATCCCTTTTAAACATCTCGCCTTCAAGTGCAGCTTTGGCATCTTTCCTAGAAACATTCGTACAAATTAAGCCATTTTACTCAGCCGAAAGCTCAAATTCCTCGTTCAGATTAGGTTTAGGACAGGTCGGGTAAGGCGGTGATGCACCGTCTTGCTGGAAGCAGGTGTGCGAGCGTTTTTAAACAGGCACTGACTTTGGGATGAAAATGAGAGAATTCTTCTGCACAGAATAACTAGAAGGGCTCTTTAAAGTGTATTCACTCTACTAAATATCGTTTTCTCCGAAAGTCAATAAAATCAACATACCACAAACAAAAAGCAATACTATTGTTGACAACAGCACTCACCGGTGTTAGTAAGGAACTATCTAGAAAAATCTAACCTCGAGCTCTTTTGAAAATCCAGCTGTAGATTGTTTGGAAGTTGGCCGCTTTTGCTCTACAACGGACATTCATTGTGAACTGACTGTCCTTGTCAAACCACAGGCAGTTAATTTTTCCATGCAACACAGAATTGTCGTCAAGTTTTCTATCATTAAGAAGGCATATGTCCCACTGACACAAAACGATCATGTTTATCTGTGCTGGCACTCCTTCGAGAACGATTAAATTACTCAAACTATACGTCTGAGCAGCCATTCTTGAGTGCCGGCTGCCGAATACATTGGGGATCGCCCTATGAAGACGATGGTCATCATGTGTAAAGTTGCACCACGTGACTCTGTGCTGAGCTGGTTGTTCAGTTTATTCGTGCTTGAATGCCAGAAACTTGCAGACTGCTCAACGTTGTTATATGCTGAGGATAAACCTGAACACATTTGAAGGTCAAATGGGGAGCACAAAACTGCAAATGACCTGGAAGTTCTGCATCATTGAATCACAGACAAATGTCTCATGTTCAGTACAGCTAAAGGGAACCTTGTGTGGTTTGTCGCTCGTGGCAAACCGAAATTTTTGAGGCGGATTTCAATACCTATTCTCGTGAGTTCAATTTGTTAACGACAGTTTCAGCTGAAGCTATTCCATCTACAAGCTCCACCACAGTGTTCAAGACATGATTTGATGTGTTGGGTTGTTCATCTGGCTTTCCAGGGGTTACACCAAAGACCCCGAAATACACAGTGATCTGGGGCCGTCTCATTTCGTGCCAAATGATTATTTTTTTCTCGTGAGCCACAATGTTTCCAACAACAGCATGAAACAATGTGTAGAGGTGGGGCTCAGCAGTATGTTCATTGCCTCGTGTAACCAGGTTCAACTGGGGCAACTGTGCTTACAGTACCTGCTTAAGTGAGCTGACTAACCGTTAGCATATTTTCCCTTCCCCCTTTGCGAAAGTTGATCCCGCCTAACTTATGCCACTGTTTCAAAAGGTCATACCATACAACCAGTCGGTTTACCTCCAGGCAGTACTCACTCGGTGTCCAGGTATACACAATCTCAAACAGCCAATTATAGTTCATCATGACTGCACCACCAGGCGACCACTTTAAGTAGTAACCTGTTCCACACATTCACAACACTTGACTCTGTCTTCAGGTGACTTTGTCATCAGGAAACATCCGGCACACTGAAAGCGCGCCAAAGCTATCATTATTTTTCATTACGAACTGATCTTCTTTCCCACGCAGGTTACTCCTCTACAGATTTTTATGTTTTTCAGTCATCAGATTATTCCTCTCTAGCCTTTTTCTCATTCGAGTTTTTGCGCTGGTCAATTTGCCAATCCGTTGTGCTGAACATAATTCACCGATAGCTGACTTCTTCATGTCAACGGTGTAGTGCATAGAAGAGCATGAATATCACAAGTTTACAGGTTAGGGGCAATTTGCAATGCTTTTATACACCTGACTTTGCCTTAGAAGTCATTCAAAAAAATTATTAGAAGAGTCTAGTGTAAACCGTCAAAAAGTGAATACCAGTAAGTTCGTTTCAGAAATAGCAGGTATCATATAAATATACTCAATGATAACGCAAAGAGAGAATAGAATAGAACTACACGGGTACAAGTCTGAAGGGGACACCAAAACCTCAAGCACGCTTCAAGACAAGTTGATTTTTATTGCTGGATCTGGAGGTCGCGCACCGCTTCAATGTAGTTCGGATAATCAAGATACTTGGAGACCTAGAATGCCACAATCATCAAAATCACCCAAACCATCATCATCATCAACAACAACATTTACAGCTTTCGGCCGTGCTTTCGAATACTACGTCCTATATTGCCACTGGTCCTGGATGTAGTCACCAATATTTCAGAACAACAAACAAGTTCATATGCATGAAGCTAGAAAACCAGACAAGTTCCAGTGGGGATTCATGAAACAGATCACCAGTCCACTAAAGACCGTGTGGAAGCAGGCTCTTCTAGGTTTGTGACATGCTGCCATGCTCGTCTGCACTTACAACTGGCCGTATGTAGGGTCGCGTACTCCCCGATCAGCCAGTCGACACCTACCAACTACATACAGTCGGACTGCCAGGGCTTTTGCAACCCAAGACCGCATCCTCAATTACCCGCTTTATGGCTTCTTCTAACCACTTAGTATGGCACGAAATTTTCACTTGAAAACATCTATCTACGACACTGTCACGACGGATATGAGTAGAGTGTTTCACAAAATACATGTCCTAATATTTATAAAAAGTCCTTGTACTTCAGTCTGTCCCTTCAGTGTTGTGGTCTCAGCAGATGAGCTGTGATGCAACGGTTCTAACTAGGCATAGAAGTGTTCTCAAGAGGATGCAGCCAATGATTTGACTTTGTATAGGTTGATTTCCGATTGCCCCCGACTCACCAAGAAGCATAAAGTTTTGGTGAAGTTTCAGCATCCTTTCTGCGTAAGAAGATAGACAAACTAATTCAGTACGAGTCTCAGCCATACTTTGTACTTTCTCAGACAGCTGGAAAGGTCTCAAAATGTATGGTTAGTAAAATTAACTACTGAAAATCTCACCTTCCCGAAATAAATTTTGGTTCGATAATCAAGACTTGTCGCACACAAATTACGTCAAACCAACATTCTCCTCATGTTATCTACTGTGCACCATTGGACGGAAGGTTATAAAACGCTATTATTCTACTAACTGCCAATGTGATAAATCCTGGAGAAAAACCGTCTAACTAAAAGTCTCCAAACAGCAGGCACTCATCCCGGAACTTATGTTGGCTTTTTTCATCATCAAGACCTAGTTCGGAGATAGTCTGAGATATTCTGAGAACTTTATTTTGGATCTCTTCTGTAGCCAGTAGTGGCTAATTTTTCCTTTCATAAATAGCTTTAATATATAACAAATGACAAATGTATGTCATCCTAGTTTTATTGATGTTTAATAGAAGCCGGAGCAGTGTGACGCAGTGAGGCACATCGCAGTTATCACACTGAAACATTCCACACTCAATAACAGAATCAACCATTAATATTTTCGTGTTAGCAACAGAGAAGAGTATCGAAGAACTTACAGTCTATGAGATGTATGTATATTTAGACCTTCTGCCGATTGGTGATCTTCCTGTGCATCATGTATTCCTTATACGTTTAGTTAAACGACAATAAGTAAACTGTTTCGTCGACGTTCCTCAGGCGTTTATCCTAAGTCACCTATTTTGACTGATGCATCTTCCTAGATTACTTGGCACTAGCAAGCGAGCAATGCGGTTATATGGAAAGATGTGAAAACAATAGCTAGTTTGGAAATATAAGAAAACTTTTCATGATCACTTGCTCTACCTTAACTAATGATTCATAGGTACTTTTTGTAAAGTGTAGAAGTGGGTTATATGTTCCATTTGAATACACCAGACTGTTCGATTTCATATGCCAACAAAATCTAGGTTCTTTAACGATGCAGTTTCAGAGTGTCTAAAAAGGGATATCTGATGACTAAGAAAATGTAAGCAATACAAAACTAATTAGGAATAAGCTGTGCATAACTTCAACCTGGAAATGGTCACAGTTTACAACTTCTCTGATGTGAAACCTAACGTATACTCAAGCTGCTCTTATTTAGGACAGACATGAGTTTAATTAAAAACGGACCATTGATAGAGTCTTCGGGTAAGGACTGAACTCCTATCCAGGTAGGCTGGTAGCATTAGGTCATTCTTCCTACTAAGAAGGGAAAAAAGATTTATTCATAACCAATAAAATCCCCCACTTACCTGGTTTCTCACATGCGAACTTCTGTTTCCAATAAACAATAACAGCGAATATGCGATTAGTCCCTGAATCTTACGTTTCAAATGGGTGGGCTACTACAAATACAATACCTTCTGAGTTGGGGGTTACTCTCTCTATAACACATTGAACAACTCTGGTCCTGAATGACTCGGATGAACTATTTAATACTCATTTCGACCAACAGGTGTCGGTCAATCGCTGTTACATTACTGTTATCACTTCTACATGTCTGCCTGTGTGTGCTTACTGCGTAGTTTATATTGTCTTGCTCTCTTTCTGTAAGTCTGTCGCTAGTATTGGTACTCTGCTTGGATATAATTTAATGGTCAAGTGTGTCAGTATTTTGCTTCATACTCATTTTTATCACATTTCTGAACGTTTTCTTCGGATTCGACATCTTTAAGAATCTAATGGATATCAGTAATTTTCAATAAGAACAATTTGTAAGAATAAATTCGAAGTTACAGACAACTGCTGTTTATAGCGGTCGTTGTTCCAGCAGAACTACCAAAATACTCGGAGCAAGTTAACTCGATACACAGGTAGAAGCTTGTAAGCCGTATTCCCAACACCCTGCTATGGGTTACATTGCTAACTTAATTGGGTCACACAAAAAACCAGCGGACGATCGTGGCCAGAACAAAGTGAGCGATGTAACCCAGAAACAGTATGCATCATTCTTTTGGCGACCGGAGTCATTCATCGTAGGTATACTATCAGCGCATACTGATCCGGATCGGTTAGGGGAAGTATGAATGTGGGCCATAGTAAAGTATTGAGATTCCAGTGCTAGGCATCTTTTGTCTATACCCAGTGCAAATAACCTAGCTTTAGCCATTCAGTGAATATAGGCTAACACCAGAGAAACCAAGTTAGATAGACGTTGATACCAGGAAACGTGATATCGCATGTTAACTAGAAACCTTAATTCATTCAAACCGTCCGATTGATTAATACCGAATTCTGTCTGCTCTCAGGAAACCAATGAGTGAACTAGATATCATACTCAACATATCACTAAATCGTCATACGCAAGTGATCCATAAGAATTCGTTATTAAGCAAACTACTTTTATTTTGACGGTAGTATATATGAAATGATATCGCGATCCTAACAACATCAAACAACACCAGACAATAACCTCGTAGTTGTCTAATTGGATTTATTCTTAATAGTAGCGAATAAGAGCAGGTCAAATAAATGTATCCCTTTAAACTATACCTTTCCGAAATTCTTCTGAAGGACCAAGCGTTGACGTACTACGTTTCTCTTCCAGATGTACGCTGGTTTCTTCTATGTCGCCAACCGACTTCCGCACGAGCGAATCTGGTTTGGCAGTAGACGCGTTGTCCGCTAGAAACGAAACAAGTTGTACTTGATGCCTCATGACTAATTTCATTTGCACTTCAACATTACGGTAGACAGGAAACTTGAGAATACTGATACTATTTTATAACTGCTTTTTAGGAAATGAAAAGCGCAACTTTCTTTCAAGTTGAACAATGTGATACGCGGTTCTGATTTAATAAATACAATAAACACAATTGTTATACAATTAGAATCACTGAAGTGCTTTTAATTACCTCATCAGCGAATGAATAGGGCACACTGTAATTTGCTAACATTTCGTCTTCTCTTGTCAACCGTGAAGTTAAGGCAATTTCAGACATACAGTGTGCAGTCATGCATACAGTCGTATCAAGTAATACGTAATCAGATCCAGAGCAGCTCATTAAGCTATCACAGTCATTGTTGTACTCACTCAACTTTTGATAAGCTCAGTTAAATAATACATCGCTAAAGACCCTTGTTGAAAGTTTCTCAGTCGAAAACTCTGTCACGCTCATGTGAACATCGGGTCGTTGTTTGTCCTTACGATATAACACAGCAAATAGTGACGGACATTGATGGATTTCTGGGAGAAATTCATTAGTTCAGACTAACTGCCAACGTTTTATCATCGAACAGTTATATGGTGAAGAGCTGTCAAGAGACAACATTAATCAAATGGGACTAATATGCTGGCACAGTAACTCAACTCGTGAAAAATTAAACAGCTTTGTACAGTAGTGCAGATAGAACGTGACCTGCAAATATCTTGTATGTACATACCAACCTTCTTGTTCTAACTTCTAAAAGGAATTAGTCGTTTTGAATTTTGTGGAAATCATGCTTCGGTTTGTTGCAATCCGTAACTTATTGTCATTGATGCACCTAATAACGGTTTATCACTTATAAAAAGGTTGACTTAATAATAGCGCGGTCAAAACCTAACTATCTTCACAAAAGTTCTTTCAGCTGCTATATCCTCGTGATAAGTTGAGACATGCGCGCAATAGTTTATCTGGTTAGGTCGAACAGGGGCAGTTAGATGTGCTTGGATTTGGACTGAAATTCGAAATGCTTCCCAAGAGAGCTAACAATTCGAATGCTTAAAGTCACTTTTGTGTATGTATGATTAGCCAAAGGAGTTGTCTACATCGACTGGTGAGTAAGCTGGTTCTATGCGAAAGTACGGCAAAATTTTACCTAGATTTTCCCAACAACCATTTACCAACTGTGGTGGCTAGAGCTGAGCACAATCGGATTTTTGTGAATCCACGGAAAAGTACGTTAGATCGATCACGGATTATAAGTGTGCTTGATAAAATCCGACTTTTCTGCATTGAAATAAAGGAAATGGAAAACCCTGGTCCCGAGAATAACCTGACTGTTCTCGCTAACTGTATCTAAGTCATATCAAAAGACTAGTGCAAAAAACCACTTTGTTCCGCTCCAAAACGTGCCTAATGGGGAGAAAAATGTAAGACAATTATATGGCGCACAGTGGTCTGCGAACGCTCTTGAATCTGAAGTTTGTATGACACTTATTAAAAATAATAATCAACATCACTACATCATCATCATCATCATCACAACAGCCGACAGTCGTGGTCTTTTTGGACATAAAGGCCGCTTTCGAACGTCACTACTGAGGATGACGGAACAAAACTCGAACAGGCACAAAACAATGAAGGTTACCTCTGGATTGTTCTGTGAATTTCTTTTCATTTTGACTGAGCTAAGTCGTTTTTTGGAGAAACAAGCCGTTTTTTAGCAGACCAGATAGTGTTCCCTAACAAGGATCACGGAAGAGTTGATGGAAATGTTGTAATGGGTAATTATCACGACGTACAAAAGCTCCGATATTGTCGACAGGCGCAAGGACGTTTACATGTTAAAAAAAGCACACCATTTTGTAAGGTTAGGTAAAAACGGAAGTGAGCAAAACGAGTAAAAATACTATTTTGTCAAAAATACTCGTTACAAACCAATTCCAGATATTATTGCTACATGAAATCATCCCTGGAAATCAATGCAGGTTGTCGAAGCTTGTCGACATGAGACCACCTCGAGTGAGAGGTTTTCCAAGAAAACAGTGATTGTATATTTCGGCACACAAACTTGTGCATGTACAGTTTTGCCTGCTAGAAAATTGTCCACTGGCTAGTGGACATTTTGGTCTCCACCCGTTTTATGTTATCTTCACACTGCCTACGAGGCACCTGTCAAACTAGCGGTGACTCTCAAATGAGTAACGGCCAGTGTACCAAGTTAGAGATTTTTCCTTTGAAAATGTTCCTTTTTATGACAAAGTTGCAAATTTATGTAATTTTATTTTCGGTCAGAATTGTGAAATAGGTGCTTCACGTGAATACCTCAAAGGTCATATGTCATTAGACAAAGAAAATATGCGATTTAAGTATGACAAGTTTACATGTAGATGGGTGGACGTGAATGATCAACATCAAGATGTCCATATCTTTCAAACAAACAGATGAGCTTTAACTAAAAGTAAATCGTTAACAACAAAACATCTTTCTTCCGATTTTCACTATCTGTTGTCATTAAATATACCCACTTCACAGACAACTGGGAAAAACGACAACATCCAG
Source organism: Paragonimus skrjabini miyazakii (assembly GCA_014338405.1). Classification (NCBI taxonomy): domain Eukaryota; kingdom Metazoa; phylum Platyhelminthes; class Trematoda; order Plagiorchiida; family Troglotrematidae; genus Paragonimus; species Paragonimus skrjabini miyazakii. The sequence continues at coordinate 17,829 of JTDE01021651.1, read as the reverse complement.
GCCACCTAAACCGATCAGCCGACATTTTAGCCTGTGTCCATTCATCAACTTTATGAGTCCACTTAACAGGAAATGAATCTCACTTAGAGTTGCTAATTCCTTGGTGAATTATTTCATTTCTCTACGCCAGATCGTCATCGATCCACTCTACATCCTAGTCCGGCCTACTGGAGTATCCACAAAGAGTGTTCAGTATAGTAGGCGGTCAGGTAATATCCTAATTACCTGGCCTAAACATCCTTGTCCGTACACACTTGAAGATGGAACAAAAGAACATACCTGGTGCTCGCTGTCAAATACATGCTTCCAAACCCCTTCGTTGCTTACTGGTTGGTACCACCCGATGCTAACGATCGAACTCAGACATCGATGGGCAGAAACCTAAAGGCTGTTCAGGTCTTCTGGTTTGAACAGCCAGGTTTCGCGTCCGTGAAGTAAAACAGCCTTCTCACTCGTCTTAATCATGTGACCCTTAAGCTTCAGCGAGACGCCGCTCTGTCGTTAGACACGTTCTAGTTTAGAGAATACCGCTTTAGCCTCGTTCTATTTTACCTCCTCTGTGGTTGCTGTAGCTTGCCAAACGCACAAATTGGTCAGCAATCCCTATAACTTCGTTTTTCAGATTCCAATCTACATAATCACCTTGATTCTGATCGTACCATACAGTTTTTCTTTCACCACATCTTCCTGGCCAATTCTGTTTCATTTGCAGTGGCGCTTACAAAGACATAGCATAGAAGCTGATAGCCAAATGCCTACTTAGGCGGGTATTAAATGCAATGGTACATCGAGATTTGACAATTCGGCGAAGAAATATGAACGTGATCTCTTCGGTAGCGAAACTCGGTTAAATAACGAAACGGCTGATTGATACTACTTATTCTTTGTGTGTCGTTACATATTATGAACAAGAGACTACAAACGTTCAATGAAGTAGGGTTGATTAGCAACTACCACATGACAAACTGCTTCTAAGGGTACCGAAGAGCTCAATGCTGCCTTCATCAAAACCGATAACATTCAAATTACTAGTCTTTTCCTGAGTAAACAATCGAGTAAGTAAAATGGATTGAGGTTTTATTGCTATATGGTAATCAACTGCTTTGTATATATTAAAGCTGTACATAATCGAATTGTCAACATTTGGAAACATTTTTCTTTTGGGTGCGTTGATTAACGGGTAGAAGGACGTTTAATATCTCAACCACGACGGACCTGATGTTCCTTTTTGTCTTTCGCCGAACCGTTACCAGCTGAACATTGTAACAGAAACGGGCAATTAGAAGGATGAGTTCTTTGTAAACGGGATTTCAGAAATATCGGCGATTTATTGATAGTTAACTGGCAATGGCTGCTGCAAAGTCCACTGACCAAAACAAAGTGACTTTCAGTACAGCTATAGTGAATTTGGTAAACTTACCTCATAATATAAAGAAGCTCAACTGGATCGTGAACCAATACTCCAAGGAAAATTTGGAAAAGTTTAGCTCAAAAGTACTCAAAAGCTACACCCTTAATTAACACCAACTGCCAAAGCAGCTGGAAAGGAAGTTCTAAACAACCCAGTCAGATTAACAAAAGTGAGAGATGTGGATGCAATCTGGAACCCTGAGGAGTACTTACATGCGAAAGTGGCGGAGTGTTTATAGTGTGATAAGTCGGTTATGAGAGGTCCTTCAAGCGGAGACCAACACGGTTCTGATGAGCTCTAAAAGTGAATAACTCGAATCCATGCCCATTATAGGTAGAGTTCTCTGTAAGTCAGTCTAACTTCTCCGTGGTCCAACTTAAGTTCCTAACTTACTTGGTATTGGCAGTCAGTTGCAATTTTCTCAACCAATCTTCGGTTTTCATCACTGTTTGGGCCGTATGCATGAGTACTATGGTTCCGCTGTCGTTCGTCATAGCAGTAGTACAATGAATGGCAACGTAATGCACAAGTACGAATGCATGAAAAAATAGGTAAGGCCGGGAAACAATCGAGCTTCATGAGAAAGAAGAGTTAACAACTTTGCGGACACATGCTAGCCGTTGACTACTACTCAGTTCTATGCCAGAAAATGCTGCCAACCAGCGGTGTGGATGTTCAGGCACTCCTCAAACAGGTAGACGGCACTGCCAACCTTGCACAGTAGGATGGACAAGGCTTTCGTAACCGATTATAACGCCACTGCCCGAACTCCTTGTAGTTTCTTCCAAACAGCAACGGCAACATAAAGCACAGCGTGATGAAGCAGATGTTCCGTCAACATAAGCAGTACGTGACCGTTCCACAATAATCCATGCCAACCGGGAATTTTAACTATCAACCACACCATACCTCATAAAACTGTAGTGCCAAATTGGGTTTCAGCATAACTCCAGCTACTGCTGTTAACATCAGCACCAACCTGTGGACTCCACTGAGTCTGAGATACATGGCACACTCACCTAGCAGCGCGGATCACTTCCAAAGTTATGACTTGGACTGGAACTGAAAGAGAAAAGAATTGAAGCAAAACTAATCTGGCTGTAATAAACTCGCTTGTCAACCAGATGGTCAGAGGTAAATATTCGTATTGGCCACCCAGATTTCGTTCTATGGAAATGCTGGGAAAGTAAGGGATTGTATTACCAGACTTCATGGGTCCAAAACCAATGTCACCTTCGCCCAAACTAACTAATTTTGCAATAACGAAGCTGTGATTTACATTAAGGTGTGATATTTTCCATGTAGCGTTTACACAGTTCATCTTATTTCTAATCGATATTCTTTCCGTGCATCAAATTGATTGTTCTTTTTCTGTGCTTGGTTGTGAGCCGTCTGTTTAAGATCATACAAACGCCCGACGGATGATATTTTTAGTAACTAACTTAAATGCTTATTTGAGTTTGGTCGTCATTTAACTCCAGTGACAACATAAGTAACGGACAAGTCATCATTGATATGTGCATACTGATGAGTAGTAGCAGCGCAAACTCGACATTTTCAAACAAACCAAGCTGAAATCGTGCGAAAATTCCCAGTGTAGTCATGAAAAATACTGTGTAGCGAACAAGCTCGTTTTCAGTGATTCATCATCAGGCTAAATACATCACATTTATATCACGAATTTTACAGGGGAATCATTAAAGGGGGTAAATGGGGAACGGGTAGTTTATCAAGTCAATCAGTTCAATGTCACACTGCAATCAAGTACCCACTTGAACCGTGGGTCTTGACAGGCTAACAGGGTGTGGGGTTGGCCGTGGCAGATCCAACGCCTGAACAAAACGTTTCTGTGCGCACAGGGGTGGGTTGTACAGTGTTTTTCAAAACCAAGCTGAGTTATCTTGTTTTTTAAAGTGTGGTCTCCTAAATTTCTAATAAAGGTCACTTATATGGGTGCGGATAACATTAAGATATCAAACGTATGAGTGATGCAGCGCAGGACGACCGAATTCAAGTTATGCATTACAATAAACACTTGAATCGAGTGTCGTCGTGTTGACTGGGGTCCTGTACAAAAGGTAGGCCGCTAAAAACAAGTGTAGAACGTGCGTATGAAAAGCACTTTTTAATCTGGGAGCTCCGGAATGCTACGGTTTCCAAATTGACGAAAATGTTTCTGCTAGTGGGCTTGTAACCTATCCTTGACAGGTGTACACCCACCATTGTCTCATCGGTGTGTAAGACTTTCACCTGTCTTATGACGAACTTCATTAAGCAGATAGTACCTTACGACGTTGAAATTGACCCGCTGAGTTCATAACAGTCAGTTACAACGAGTTAAGAGGTTAGGGACTACCATTTCTGAACTCTACTGATGAAATAAATATTAACACGCTAATACTGTGGCGGAAAGGCATTCAATAAGGCAAAATCTTTATTATCCAACTCGCTGCTCGTCATGCCACGTGCGCTGTCGCGTGTATGAACCGGAATTCTGGTCCACAACATCCCAGGTTTCCGCTCACATGCCGTTTGCACTTCAGCCCGGTTTGTGTGTGGGACTGACGCCTCCTGTCGGGAAGTTTTTCGCTTGCCATTCCACGTCAGTTGGTCCGATCTCGTTAAGCGACCGCTTTTCTGGTCGCCCATGCTGTTTCCAATCGGCTCGCTGTGGACTTATGGACTTACCTCCTTGTCATGTCAAGGTATTTCGCCGACAATTAGAATACTCACACCCCCGGTTTGATAACTCACCACAGTAAAGTTTACCATTTGTGCCGTTCGGCACTACCTGGAGCTATCGACAATTTTTCATTCAGTATAGACATTGTATTTTAGTTAGTATGATAGTGTTATACGACAATCGTCCCGTGACACCGGTAGCAGAGTCCCCTTTGTGTATTGACGTTAAATATGCTGGGAATAGAAGTTAGAGCATCACCTGTCCGTGTTATCATCTCACTGACTTTTGAAAAGGAATGCCCAGATGTTAATCACACTCGTCACTTTCGTTAACAATCGTCATCATCATCATCATAGACGGCAATACATCAGTGGTTCACACTGATGCTTAACTGCCACACAACCACAAAGGAAAAAAAAGAAAAAACCTATATAAGAAGAGAGTAAAAAAGAAGGGGAGGGGGATGGAGCTAACTATCAAAAATAGCTACGTCGATATTTGAACACACAGCATCAAGGCTGACGACAAAGTCTTGCTGTTTGACAAATTTTGAGTAGCACAAACTATGCTCGACTCAATTTAACACTCTTTTAAGTACTTCGGAACGCACTTTGGAGTCCCAAAGTGCAGAGCGCTTGTGGAAGATTGCTGTAATTACGTAGATTTTATGTTAGATAATAAAGCCGTGAAGGTTTCTGACTGATGCGTATACTTGGGAAGCTGTTTGAGCGGCGGCGAAGACATAGGGAATAGCATATGTAGCACATATATGTTTAGGGCTAAAGCGATGTTCGCTAATCTAAGACACCTCTGGCGACAAAGAGTTTTGTTTCTGAGGCTTAAGGTTCACGTATATAAGGCGACAGTAAGGACTATGTAACTTTACGTCAGGGAAACCTGGCTAGTCAGGGTTGAAGACGTGAACCGTCTTCAGGTGTTTAACCACCAATATCTGCATCGGGTGACACCAACAACAACAAGTAGGCATCGGAGAGATTAGGAAGCGGGTATTTGGTAGTGATCACCAAGCCAGTTCTTTTGTTCAATCCTGACATTAGCTGACTTAGGTGACTGGGCCATGAACTGAAGATGCCAGCTAGTCGTCTGTCACACCACACACTCTTTGCTGACGCTGCGGCTGATTGGTGCAAGGTGCGAGATGGACATATGATGACCTGCCATAGAGAAATGCAGTCGTTCACCACAAGGTTGACCACTGTAGATCGGATTCGTCTCCCGGGCTGGAGATCTCGCGACTCACAGAGTCGGTGGCTTGAGACGTTAGGTGAGGTGACGGCTAATCGAACTCAGTGAGGTGAATGTTGTTGTCGTTTGACTAAGTTGTCTGTGAAGTGAATGCACTTAATGACGCTGGGCAGTGAAAGCCGTATGTATTACTGAAGACGCCTTGCTCATAATTGTAGCTTGTGTTGTTATTTACAAGGGATAGGGACCTATATGCTGAATGTTCGAATTTAGACGTAGCTCGTTTTGATAATCAGGCTCCCTCCATTTCTTTTTTCTTCTCTCGTCCTGCAAACAGTCTCTCCTTTTAGTGGTTGTGTGGCAGTTAAACATCAGTGAGAACCACTGCAAGACTCCTTTTTGACAAGTAGTTTCTAAAAAACTATGTGAACGAGATACAATAGATCAATTTTGATTCATTTTGCTTCTGTTTTATAAACCCTAACAGATAACGAACTAACCTAAGAAAGTTTGGTTGATGTGATCAAGTATTTCGATTCCCTTGGCTCACAGAAATGATCGGATATGATTTTTCGAATCACTATTGTAAATACCACTTATATACAGTCTTGGATTCCGGAAGTGTTTAATCAAAAATTACTCAGTCATTGGTCACGACTTGTAATATCGACAGATTCGCTTAACATCCCACTGAGTCTAGCATGAAGTCCTGGAAAATATTACCAGTAAACGGTGCCACTGAGCTTGTATTCTTGATACACTGCTTGAAAGCAATTACCGCTAATGGTATGCAGTATAATTTGATTGTCCCCTATGTTTTGTAAAATGTCTGCGACATCGTCACATGATGATCGGAGTTTCGGAGAGGTCCGACTAGCATTTTCTTCTGTACCATAGGCAATCGATCGCTCGGCCAATGTGCACGCTTGGGGCACACAAACTTGTATTCAGACTGGGTATCGAACTGCTGGGTCTTCCAGAAGCGCAAGCAACTACTGGAACACACTGTGGGCAACCAAGCTGAGGAACTACAGCCAAGTTTAAAAAGGAGGCTGTGCTTGACATCTTAGGTGGAAAAAATGTGATGTAAAACAATTAATGTATGTTAGATTTTATTTTAAATTACAGGTTTCAAAATTCTTCCAAATCAGCTAAGGTTTGGGAATCAACATTCACTGGTGACAGTCAACACAAGCATCGACTTATGTTAATGGTCCTTGCAGATTTTCACCGCAACATTCCCCAGTTTCCTAAATGCACCTTCACCTACCTTTCTTATTGCATACAGTACGTGTGTACCGATCAGGGGTGATAACAGATATCGTATTATTAATGAGTGGTATGGCAGATGTGATAACTTAGAGGCGACCCAATTATCAAATTGGTCACACTACTTATCTGTAATGCGATTTCAATGTTCAGCGATGGCATTGGTGGATTCCAGTATAGTGTTCGAGGAATCCTGCCTGAGCAATCATTCCACTGGATCATTCGGTGAATTCTAACCACAGACACTGTTTAAGGAAACTCGATACAAAGGTACATACGCATTCAAAGGTCAACGTCGTGGCTGAGCATGGTGCAAGCATGTATCACACTGAAAGCCACTCATGAGAAGCAGATCTTCATATTAAGCAAAGTGAAAAAACCTCTCAGTTTCCTCTCTTTGGTTCAATACTTCGTCTTGCTTTTTTATATATTTAAACCGTCCAGTTTATGATTTACAGACTTACAAGGTGGTTTTGCGGGACCAGTTTACCATGTACTCTGAGTTCTACGTGATACGCATCATTATCAAGGCATTTTTGGACCTACTACGTCCCTTGAAGTAACAATAAAGGATAGATTGTTTACCACGCTCAGATGCAAAGTTTTGTGTTGGAGACCACCAACTGTTTGCAGCTCGTTTCATATCCAATTTTGAATCACATTTGATTCTTTATTTCACCCATGGTGCCAGTTCGGTGTAAGCTTTTCAGTGGAGGGTCACACACACACAAACCATCCATGGGCACATACTTTTAAGAAGCTTGCACAGATTTTTCCTATTCACACGGAAGATGCTTGAATTCAGTTTTCTGTCTGTCACGTTTGACTTACTGCTTATGTGCATTAAAAACAAAAAAACGCAACAATGAAGCTTTCCAGGATGTTTACTGAAGATGTAAGGTTAGCTCACTAATAACCGTTTTGGTCTAATTGTACGGACGCTTGTGGCTCACACGTGCTCGTGGATACATATTTGTTGCCTATTTCTTCAGCTGTTTGTCTTGCATATCAGATTGGGCTGGAAGTGACAGTCAGATGATAAGCTTAGAGCGTGGACTCGGACAGTGGAATGTCTGTCTTTAAGATCTCGTTCAACAGTGCAACAATTTCAGTGATAACAACACTTCCGTGATTGACAATTATCATTAGTTACGAAGCAGTCACGTGAAGAAAACAGTCCTCGTTTGGCAATAAACGAATGATGAGAAATGGTATGAAATACGTAACCAACATATAGCTAAACTGAAACACTTAGCATCGAAATGTTTTCATCTAGTAAGTCAATAAGCCAGTGACATTTGGTGGGTTACGGTACTTGCAATCGTGTTAGTCATAACCCTGTATAACTAAGTACTAGCAACTCATAGATAACCCAGCCAAGCACAGACAACCTAATTCAGTGTCATATATCCCAACAAAATCTACTAAGGCTTTTGCGACTCACAGAGATCATGATCTAGAGCCAAACGCACCCAATGCAATTGACTTACTGTTAAATGTCCTCATCTTTTTGCGCAAACGTCAGACAGCTGAAGCATTTTAATAAAATGTCCAGGGTATCGGACGATTAGTTAGCCTTCCTTGTGAATTATCCATCTACGAGCAGTGCTGGTTTTGTTCTCCTAGGATAAGCGAAAGCCTCATCAGGTTACTGAACGCAATAATTGAAATCGTTAAATATTACCTATGTGGTCAAAGTAGGCAGTTCGTGTTTGAATAACTGGCTACTTATAGACCACGAGCAAAGCGCTCAAGATGAAATCTTATAACTAATCGCAGTGTTCTAATTATTCACATATCCCAAGCTCTTATAGCTAAAGTAGAATTTATAACAAGGGGATGACAGTAATTGTTAGCGCAAAATTTAGTCAAGTAGATTGTTTAAAATCGTAATTAAAGCATCCATAGATTGATAACAGACCGCAGTACTAGTGCAGTTTTCACACAATCGGACGTTTACCATCATACGCCGTACAAGGTATCAGATGAACTTCGTACTGCTTGGTTGCCAAAACACGGACGGAACGAGTAATGAACGAAACCAGGATTAACATCATTTACTATTTGTTCAACGCCGCTTCTCATCGTACCAAGTTTTGAACAGTGGTAACATCTAACGAATACCTGTTAAAAAAGTAGTGAAAATTTGTAAGATTTTTATCGCAACCACTCAAAGTTTCTCATATCACGAGCTTTCCGATCAAAGGCTGACCCACTTTGGAACGAAGCATTAGACATTACGTTCGTTCCTATTCAACCTCAACGTTAGTGCGAGCAGATGTACAGACTAACAGCAAAACTACAGTAATGATACTAGAGAAGTGAACACTGGCTTCAAATAGGACACGGACAAATTGTTATATCGGAGCGTTAAGTTGCAATCCCTTATGAGTCTCTTGTCTCATATAAGCTGTTCTTTATTAGTTTCAAAAAGGATACTTACTGAGTACTGGTGAGCAGCTGAGCAGTTCGACTGTTGTTCATTTTACTCCATTCATCGTTGTTTCAAAAAGTACTTTTTTGTCGTATATGAACAGTTATCAGTATTAACTCAGTAATTTCGCAATTATTGTCATTTCCAATGAGTAAGCCGAAATGTCAACTTCCCCCTCTGAAAATCGTCTGTAATCGCCATGCCTATTTGAACCAAGTTTTACGGGTACCAGTTGATTGTCTGCAAATGAGAAAATCTTTACCGATGCCGCAGTTGGACCGAGCAATTTCTTACATAATGATATGAAGGTAGTTACTAGTAAGTTTCCTTCTGTGGGTCAGGTTCGCATTCTAGATTGGGATTGACGTCACTCACAAAGTTGGTTCCTGGAGACCGTATAAAAATAGGGTTACTGATCTGGATCGGGTAAGTTTGTGAAATAAAGCGTAAGGAATGAAGTGGAACAACGTAAATAACATTTAAAACTTGCGGATGTCGTCTTTCTCTCATCTTCCAAGTACTCGTTTAACTAAACATGTGAACATTTTTTGTTGCAAATTTGGGTTCAGACAATATTTTTACGAAGTCAGCGTCATCCCAAATACTTTCTAAAATGTGAAATGGGTGTTGTCCATGGGTATATAGTGGTTAAGTATTGAAACCGATCGTTAGTAAACGGTTATTGAAGATAACGAAGATTGTGTCAAACTCTGATCTAATTCTGTTACTCAGATTCTCAATAACAGTTCTAAGTTGAACAAAATTTAGTTATATATTTGAAAGACTGATCATTATTTCACATGGATGGTATGTTTTTAATCAGTGGCTGTCAAATGTAGGTACCATGAAAATCACAACTCACCACTACGCAAATAATCTGCAACTTTTTCATACGGTGGCAGCTTCCCGCCAGTTTTTGCCCTCAACGAACGTTGAACTTCCTCTGCACATTGAAAAGCGACGATGAGAATAAAAAATAGAGCTATGACGACATCTAACAGGATGCCGACAACTAGCAACCAGATCTCGTCCGGGGCCAACTCCTCTTTTCCCCAATCAGGTGGAAGATCTGAATAGCTTCCGCATGATTCTCCAACACTGGAGACTTCACACATGGTCTAACACATTGCACGCTTGAACTTTGCTGCGCGTAACTTCACGAATCGATCGCGTCAGCATTGAACAAATCATGTGACAAGTTTTGAAGACTAATCACAAATGGCGTGTTACAGAGCGTTCTTCTGATAGGTATACAGTTTATTCGTTATTCTATGGCTTACACAGACTGGATAAGGCAATATTTTTGCCACTGAAAAAAAGACGAACAGCGTAATCCAATGACTCTACCGTGAGCAGCGCCGACCAGGCATTTGAAAACGAAACTGGAAATCGTGTTTGTTGATCAAGACAAACGATTCTTCGTAAAGCTATTTTGAAAGTTCCAGTTACGTCAAGTATTATCAGTGGACTATGACGCACGTTCGTAAAACTATTTTCGTAGCTAGCAGGTAATGAATACTTGAGTTTAGATTAGGTTTTCTCCGCTAAGTTATCCCGTCCAGTTTCCAAACTCTGGTTTCCTCCATAAATAACTGAACAGAAGTCAAACATAAAGATTAAGTAGTAATATTTCACGTCCTTTGCTACTGCTGATTATGAAACAGCCGTATGCATTGATAAAAAGTGACAGAAGTAGGTGATTACCTCATCCGCTGTGCAAAAATAAAACAAGAATTGGTTCGGGGATATGAGCAACTCTACTAGCTAGGCTGGATTGTACGCAGTGGTGTAAACAACGCACTCAGTAGAAGCACATTTCACATGCGTTTGATTTATAGGTTATTGTAAATATTTTCCTATTACGCTTTATTTTTTTATATACAGTCTACACCACTTTTACCTGTACAGAATGAACACCATTTGTTTCAATTGATTCTACTCAGCAATACACTTTTAGTGCACGCATCTCCTCTCCTTGGTGCTCCTGTTCTACCTAGATCAGGATTGCTTATGGTGACCTATTCAGCGACTGCATTTTGAACGGACTATTGGCGTTTATACCTTTGTATAGGAATAGTCCCTTAAAGATTACAGGCAGACTTCTCCAACTTCGAGCAACATAATGGTTATTGAAAAATAAAATTCTTTGATAATGCTGCAATAATCGTGAATTCTTTTTAGACAAGTCTTGAATATCTGACTACATTCTATTGGGGACGTTTTCACTGTAGATACATATGTACATATTCCGTAGCCATATAATGCGCTTGTATATACCGGGTATCTGCCTACAACCACCTCAAATAAAAGCTACTTTCCTATGATGTCCAATTGTTCAGAAGAAATGTAGCTTCGAAAAGCCAATGGCTTAATCTCTACAGCGACAACATATGTAAACTTAAACAACGAAGTTATATTTTTGTCACGGTCGATTTTCAAGTGTCATAGAAAATTGCATCATGAGATTAACAACGTACAAAAAGTATATAAGTTAAATTATATAATTTACGTCATTCACTGTATGGTTTATCAAATTTACTACTTACAATTGGTTACCCGTTACGACATTTCACCTGTACTGCGTTTAGATTTTCGAGTGAAATATTGAATAAACATGTGACTTGTCTGTGCAACAGAAATTCTCTAAATAAACACAATGAATAGTGAATGAAAGATGGCATAAGACAGTCCGCAAGAAACTCTGTCTCCTATCGCAAATAGTTTGTGCAAACGAAATATCGGTGTATATAACTCTGAATTTAGAGTAATCAGAGAGCTACCCGAATTAGATATAAGTTTCAATGTTACAAATCGACTAAACTGGACTATCCAATCTTGTGATAAGAGGTTGATATAATCATTATCCACATCATCATCATCATCATCCCCATCGAAATCATTGTCATCATTCTCGTCGTTCTCGGCATCATTATATTGACGGTTGCCATTGATATTTGACAGCTGTGAAAAGGACAAAAGCGGAAAGAAGAATTTAAATATAACGAAAGAAAGAAATTGGACTTATCTTCTGAAAACTCTACCTTCAAGCCTAGACGATTAACGCCAAGTTGCCCATGTGTTTATTAGAAAAAATGATTTGCGCGGCCTGACGACTATGCAGCGAAAAATGGTTTAGTAAATCATACTATTTGTCGTCCAGTTTGCAATTTCTCTGTCGATCACATGTTCCCGGAATTCCAGCCTATAATGCAACAAAATTTCCATTTGAACATCCTGAGCACTTTTACCCGAATCAATCTGTTTGGCTAGTGTTTTCTGTCCCAGATTTTCGCTTGTAATTTCTTGATCATTAGGCCAATCTCCATCACTTATGGGCCGTTCGATTTCTTGTGTCATCGGCGACCCATCCACTTTAGACTGACGATATTCAGCAGTCACTTGGAGTTACTTCAATAAGTATGGAAGTAATCATACCACCAGCTTGTTCACCCATCACAGTAAAACATTCGGTAATGGCGTTGGCTATAGCTACATGGTTTGTGAGCACAGTAAGTTGCACAAAGCACGCGCGAACGCTTATATTGCTACAGATTTAAAATTACGTTTATTGACTACAATGGTGTAAGGAGTGCTTTATATCGGCCAACATTTACGATATAACCCGCTACATCTAGATATAATTATGCCTTGTAACGATGCACTTTTTCAAAGCCAACAGGAGCATTTTCAATCATCCTGCATACATTCCGCGTTATTAAACGGCCTCTCGGAACTTGCTTTAGAGACAATAATCAGTAATTTTTTTCAACCGTCCCGATCGATACGGGCGTAAACTTATGATCCTTTGTGCAGCCGTGTGTGCCCATAGACTACGACCATGTAGCTACAGCCTACGCCTCCGGTAATAACAGTATCTTTGTTGCTCATATTGAATTCCTCATTAATTTTCATTCCTTAGCACTCAACGCAGTCCGTCAGAGAACCCATTCACAGTGATAGAGGTGGTTGGTCATCATCATCATCATCATAGACAGCAATACATCAGTGGTTCACACTGATGCTTAACTGCTAGTCTACTGTCTCCAAGGTTTGCGGGAAGAAAACCAAGCGACTGGTAAACTTGTTCGCGGTGTTTTTTCATGTAGTGAAGACCCCAGTACATGATTCCTTCCGGATTATGGTGGCAGATTTTGGACAATTCATTTTGTTGCTAAATGATGCAACACGGCTCCTATAACGCTTACACATTTGTTCGCTTTCCATATGTGAATTGAGACCACTGATAAAGAATGGTTGGTCATGCTACGGAGTTTCAAAATTCACGGCCTAGGTGGTCTCTTCCGATAGCTAAATCATTGTTTATTAGGGAGTTAAACTTGAACTTTGAAGAACACTTTTCAGACGAGTTCGCCAACGACGACAACGTTTTGTGAGAGTCCAACGTGAAGTCAGTGTTGTTATTCCCAACTGATGAACTTCCCTTGACCGAGTGAATATCAATACTGCTATGTGTTAGCGACAGAAAGTTATGACCATTTAATATGTCCGGAACCAGTGGTTCATGAGTGACCAATGGCCATTCAGGTTGCTGGAACTTCACCAATTTGGTGACTCGCTGATTGTGGAAAAGAAATCAGAGCTCTGCTGATATACACGGTATGCCTGACCACAAATTCGACAACCTTAGCTAACATACACAAACTTTATTACGGTTCAGAGGAAAAGTCTGTGGAACATTTCGTTCTAGTTTTCTTCACTATATCCATATTCACGTTTTACAATCAACTGGAAAAGAACATACAAGTTCGTTTTGGATACTTGTTAAAAGCTGCGACATTTATTAGAATATTCGAAAGAAGGACTCGAATAGAGGTCTCTGCGCTCAGAAAAACTCTATGCATGAAAAAGTCAACAGTATTACTTAAGGAACCTTCCGTACCTCTCAGACGAAGACATCATAATTCGGGCAGTCAATGGACGGACTTTTCTCACACAACGATTTTATGATCACCAAATAGACATTCTCCGTAGATTGACAAACCCCCCATATCGGAAAGCACTCTCCTACGGTATGGTCGCGTTCAAATCCGTTGTTAGTGCTGAAAGACTATTTAATCGTTACGTGTGCCAGTGAAAATCGCCATTACAAGTTCCCTGATAACCCACTTTCACGAGTCAGTTTGCATACGTGGAATATTGGTGCGTTACCGTTCATTGTTGACATGAGTGTACACCAGTATCCCTTAATTCACTCGAATTCACCATGTCAGAATATTCATTAGCCTTCTAACAGAACTTTTCACACACCAGTGCATGCATGGAAAGGCAAATGGAAATATCCTCCTCCCGTACAAACCAGTGCATTTATACTGTGATATCATTAACAGTGAATTAAACTGGGCTAGCTGTGGACATACACCCATAATGAAACGCTTAATACTGTCAACTTTATTGCTGAAAGGGTTAGCGAACATAGTTTGCAAGAAACAAAAAGATTGGTGAAAAACACAATAGCAAATAGAACCCCTAGTTGTGAGACTTCACGATACGCATTTTCAAATCAACGTCTTAAAACTGTTCATAAATGCTGGAGTTTAGACGAGGTTCGAACCGGTATCCTGTAGCAGTACGAACCAAAGCAATAGTTCATTCAGTCACCCGTTATTTGAACATTGCTTGCGATTCTTAAGTAAACCAGTAACTGAACAGAAAGATTTCATGCGCCAGAAAAAACAGAGGTTTTTAATCTTGTAGGAAGGTTCGTTCATACGAAAGAGCCAACTCAAACGAGTGGAAACAATCTTTGCAATGTTTGACTGTAAGCCAACTGCCTATAGGCTGTAGGCCAGTAAATACAAATAAATAGTGATCAAGTTTTGGTAGATTGTGATATGTTGGTGGAATTCAGTTATAAACGAGTAAAGGAAGACAAACAGAATAATTCAATTGGAATGTGTGTCAATGCGGTCGTTAGCTGAGCGTGCACAACCCAAAATATAGTCATCTCTGTGCGTCAAAACTGAAGTTTCCCTAGACGTAACCAGATGTTCAATATACCAGAATAAGGTAGACTATAGTACCTGATGTAACACCATAGCTGTCAACAACTAACAACTATGAACAACAGATTAGGGATCAAAATGTTTTGGGTAGTTTGAACCATGCATAATTAAGCTCGGTGACTTGTATGAAGTTGCCAGAAAAGTTTTCCTTGGGGAAGCTAAACTTTATGCACTGGATGGATCGTATTCTGCGACTATATTGCCCACCTACAAAGCTCCACGAACCTGGTGCATATCTGAGGTCAATATATAAATAAATTGATACAGTGGTTGACTCAACCTCATCAGACAGTAAAGCCATCAGTGGTTTAAAAACAGTGCGAGGTAGTTTTGCGCTGATCAACTTGCTGGACAGTTTGGACTGCAGCAACAAACATACGACCAGCGCGGAAATGGTTTCTTTGTTTACGAACGTCCCTTTGATGAAGGCATTTGATGCAATCGGCCAACATATCTACCCAAATCACATGAACATAGGATTGCCTAACTAAACATTAGAACGCCTTCTGCTGGCATGCACAACGAACCAGCTACACGCAAGTCGACTGTATTTCCAAGAGCAGTCCACTGGGCTCGCCAGTAGCCAATATTTTCGTCGCCCACTTGTAACAGATCGCAGATACCATCATCAAGCAAGTACGTTTCTTCCGACTTTATATTGACAGTATCCGGCAACTCAGATATATATTCGACTCAGAGAACCAGTTGCATTCCAAAGTTTAGTGTGCCATTAAAGAAGAGCATACAGAAACCCTGGCGTTCTTAGACGCTCTTTTGCACTGTCGCAACAACGGCTACAGATAGTCTGTTGGAAAATCACTTGGAAGAGAAGGCATCTGAACATTCATAATTTGGTATCGACAAACTACAAGTATGGTTTGTTGAAAACTCTACTTTAACGTTCTGTTCGGGCGAAACCATGACCAAAATGGTGGCGTCGTCTTGATCCATACTAAAGAACAATGGCTATCCGTTGGTATTTGTTAGGCAATCCAGTAAACAAAGAACCAGTTGCAGCAATACTGTTAACAGTTTCCAAAATGAATGTCTATCTTCGTTTGCCTTGTTTTGAAAATTATCTTCGGTAAATATATGAAGTCCACGATCAAAGCAGCCTGACTGGTTACGCTGTTCATCCTCACCCGGATCATAGCACCTTTAAAGACGCGCCTGTCGAATTTCTGTGTGAGTACCTGGTCATTCACCCAGTTCGAACAGAGCGGTAATTGCGCATCCGGTTGGACGAACATCCCCCCGTTTGGGTTCGTTCAACGGTCACTGGTACCACGCTATCTCAGTCTGGTCTGAACGTGACACGCCGTAGCGAATAAGCGTCTTTGACTGCTCGACACTTATGGAAATATTAACCTCAACTAGTACTGTGTAGCGTCTTGTACAGCATTTTGTGTTGCATAATTCTCATTGTTTTTCGAATTTTTCACCTTCTTCAAATTCACATGTACACTCGTTTAAATCATGTGAGTTGATTCAATGAACAATACAAAAATTGGTTTCCAAGGTCGCGAGCCCTGTGTTCTCTCTCTGCGTTCAGTGTCGCGTGCGTCCAGATTTTTGGGAGATTTAACGGCTAACGGAATCCGCATTTATTTCAGCGCATTTGCAAACTCATCAGTCGTCGGAATTATCTTCATTGTGACCTCTAAAGTTACCTGGGAATTATACGACGGATCGTATCTACTGGATACTTCATTCAGTGTGGTGGAACTCTAAACGACGCACCTTCACGAACTACTGTGAGTCAGTTGTTTCCATTTTGTATCACTTTTTGATTTCGTGTTCACACTTGAACTGTGTATAGCGTTTAGATCCACTACAACTGGATACGTTAAGTATAAAAACTCGAGATCTCTTCCAGCTCTCGAAAGAGGTAGCAACTAACAAACAAAATGTACTATTATGCGTACTGAAACGTTTGTTTATCCCTACAAGATTGTTCCGATAACTAGTACGCATTGGTGTGTGTGCGTGTGAGGTTATTGATTTTGTCGTTTTGCGTTAAAATGCTTGTTAAACTTGCTATTTATACTTACAGAGTACAGCATGCGCCTGACGAGATGTGGCGAAAAGTGTTCGCAAATACATTATGCAAAAACTGTTCCTGACTCCTCTGTTCAAGTACGTTACAAGAAAAAGTTGTTTCAGGCGAGATAACATGCTGTCGAAATCAGTAAAATGCTATTGGATTACTCCACTTTTAATCCAAAAGAATAAAAGCAAAAACAATAAAGCGATCAACCAGTCCACTTGAGAATCTCTGGTAATAAAGCACTTCCCTATGCAGAGCATCTAATAAGCATGCCGACATTATTCTACGTTGGAAATGCGGTGGAAGGATGGGGTGTCGGCCCATTTGACAGTTGTAAATGTTTGTTTAAGTGGTCTATTTAAACAGACATGAGCTCCTCAGAATAACACTGATGGTTTGCAACCGTAAGTTTTATATCCATAACGATATAGATTTTAAACAATCACTGGGCTTGTCAGTAAGAGGACACGCATGTGAGCATTCGGAAATGAATCTTCTCTAACTGGTGGAGGCAAACTGATCTACTGTGATCTGTTTCAGCCGTTATCTGCCACTATGTCATAATTCGTTAGAAACTTATGCCACTTTTACTAGCCAGACCTTGATGATAGTGGCAGATCTGCTATGTCATTCTCAGACCTTCAAAAACATTTACAAGTCAGTTTCAATGTTTTCCTTCGTACAACATCCGAAAATGTCCGTATCTGCAACTGACCATCCCGTTAGTGCTCAGAATTTTTCCTTAGTTTTAGTAAT
>JTDE01021650.1:85506-106080 GCA_014338405.1 Paragonimus skrjabini miyazakii | reverse complement strand
TTCCATCGCGACCAGTGCAGTGCGCCGTTATGGCCGTCCTTCGGAGCTGCATCGATCCAACAGCGTGCGCACATTCCATGCTCCAACACAGAGCATCTTGCCTCCCGGGCTTGTTTCAGATTGCTCTTCGGATTACTGAAACTTGAGTGAGCATTATCTGCTCGGGGATTAACATTGGGGGGACAGTATGAGGGTGAGTGATTGGCAGTGGCATATTTTCGCCTATCCACCCTGCGATGTGCAGCAGATAGGGCGACCCGGTTTATCCTGCGCGACGGCCGATGCAGTATGGTATTTGGTTTCCGTTGTATAGTCATGGCTTTTATAGGCTGAGGATACCGTGTAGTTACACGTTTATAAGTAAAAATTGACATCAATAGAACACATCGTGTCTGTAGCAATATTCAGATTTTCAATACATGGTATCACTTGAAAAGTGTCTTTCAGAGTACCCACACATAACGTTTGTCAAAGGGCCTTAAGAATGCCGGCCGGATGACCATGCTTAAGTAGTAGATATTTCAAGTGAGCACGTGGAAGGAAAATTAGGGCATCGGGAATTACCATGTATAAATGTCGTTGTTAATAGGCACGATAGGACCCGGAGTTCTCTTCTTCCATGTATTTAAGTGTAAAATAGCAAATGTTGAAACTCTCCAATTAGTCCCAGGTATTCTGTGAACGGGATTAGATTACTTTTTCAAATTGCAAAATTCCGTTGTGGAAGTTTACCGACCGCCAGATGTAGTAATTTGAAATACACAATTGTAATCGCAAATACGCAAAGCTCAAGCCCACAACCATTGTCTACGCAATTATGGGCGAAAGAATTTGTAAGAGATTCAATATTATGGATGGCATAATCACACATGCAGACATTAAGATAAAGGGAAGTTCAGATATCGGTCACAATCACTACAGGGCGTAAATATGCTGGATGCCTAACTGAAGTGGCAGCCACTTATATCAAGAACTATGTACACTATTTTGAACAAGCAACTGAACTAGCTCAGGACAATCATAGCTATTTGTCAACAGAGAATACAAATTTATGTTGTCACTCGTCATTGCCACAATAAAATTGTGGTCATCTGTTTCTGTCCATTCTGTGTGAGCCAACGGTCCCCCAGCAATGAGTCCCGTTTATCCAATTCTTTGAAACAGAGAGAAGATATGTTGTGGAACGTCGAGATTAATTTTATCCTCTTCGGCAAATCACTTAAACCAATCAGTTCAAAGGTTTTACTATGATGATAATAACATATAAATGAACAAACAAAATGTTATGGGTTTGAACTGACTGTTTTAAGTGAAAGGCTGAGGAGATTATTAGAAATGTGGGCATCCTGCAAAGTACATCTGCCTTTGCTCTGATGAATTTCCATGGAGTTCACGCTACTGAAAAATCTAGGCGCTTTTTGTTTGTGTGATGATGATCAAGTCACCCCCGTTATTTATCCGGCTGTATTCGTTGCACGCGCATGTACAGTACGATTATGTGCCTGTGGTTTGTGCGTTTCCCGGCAATAATGTAGCGGAAAGGCGTCCAGTAAAGAACAATCTTTACTGTCCAACTCGTTGGTTGCCATGCCACGCACGCGCTCGCGTTTATGAGCGGGAATGCCGGTCCACAACACACCCCCGGTTTCCGCTCGCACGTCGTGTGCACTTCTGCTCGCTTTGTTTGTGTGACCGTCGGGGATTTGTCGTTTGCCGTTCCCCGCCCGTCGGTTCGATCTCGTTGGGAGGTGGCTCGTCCGATCGCCCGTGGTGGATGCACTCTATCCGCTGTAGGCTTTGGTCGTATTTCACGACCGTATCAAGATATTCTATCGAGTGTTGGAATAATGATGCCTGCAATCTGGTCATCCATCACATTTTTCCTGGCGTGTCTCGTCTGTTGGTCCGATCTCGCTGATAGATGACTCGTTCGTTCGCCCATGTTGTCCGCGACCCCACCGCAATGGGGTTTTGCCTCGCTGCCGTGTTGAGGTATTTCGCTGAGAGTTAGAGTACTCGCAGCTCCGGTTTTACAATAAGTGCTTCACAGCCTACAATCTTCATAAGCACACCTCGACGCTCTTAGAGACACACTTTTGCTTGGTTTAGTATCATGGTGGATTTTAGGAAGGCCGTCATAAATTCACTTGGGACGTAACTTTCCAGATGCTAGTGTCGTGGGTGCTACTTCCACTCTACTCGATACATATAACACGAACGGAATGATTTACATAGTACGTACAAAACTGATTAACATTCCGCGTCCTGCTTTTTGTCTGTCTCAACACGTAGAGCTTGCAGCCTTCTAGTGGTTATGCCACTTCATCTAACTGTCACAAAGATGTGTACCTATGTTTAGCCATTTAGAAGGTACATTAATTGGTTGACACACAAAATAAGATGCCATACTGAAGTTATGTTTTAGCAATCGTGTGACCCATTCTGAAGCGTCTACCAGTTATATATTGCTGATACACTCAGAAGTAATACTACTCACAAACATGGGGAGAATGGGCTCAAGAATTACACACGAGTTTACTGACATCCCAGTACCTCTAAACTAAGATAGATACTGAAAATCAAGCA
Source organism: Paragonimus skrjabini miyazakii (assembly GCA_014338405.1). Classification (NCBI taxonomy): domain Eukaryota; kingdom Metazoa; phylum Platyhelminthes; class Trematoda; order Plagiorchiida; family Troglotrematidae; genus Paragonimus; species Paragonimus skrjabini miyazakii. The sequence continues at coordinate 103,494 of JTDE01021650.1, read as the reverse complement.
CTTCCTCTCTACGCTGATGCCAGTGCCCAATGGAGACCACCCACAGAGGAAGAGAAATACTGAGTTTTGGACGGACACATGCACCGGTTCCAAACTTCTATTCAATGACGAATTGGTTTTGTAGCCGCGAGTGTGCAAAGTTATACCTTTTAATCTTACGGTCATTTGTCTCAGGATGACCTAGGCTGGACACGGGATAGCGTAGCCTGACTATGGCCAGCATGGTTTTTCTCGGATGAATCGATCTGGGTGGATCGGACGGTCCTATTTAGGAACGCCGGAAAAAGTGTTGAGTGACTGACGGGATTCGAAACCGTCTTGTTTCTGTGTGAATTTGGATAAGGTCAAAAATTTCAGGTAAGGTATGGATAAGGTCAAATGTTTTATGTAAGTTAAGTATGTAATGTCAAACGTGTTCGTTCTGGTCATTTGCATACATGAAATGATAGCCGAGTGGGTAAACGAGTGGGTGCGCACATGTAAAACAATAAAAGTTACCGAGTTAGCAGACTTAATTCGGTCACAGGTGCGTGCGTGGCATGCCTGAATATTTAAATCTTCAATGAACGAAGAAACGAGATAGGTAGTCACATGAGGGTGGGCGTAATGATACTGGGCAGATCAACAAGTGATTCGAGATCCATGCGTACATTAATCGACCAACAAATGAAGTAAATATAATAACCACTCGATATCTACTGGATTCATCCTGACAAACTAAAGGCAAGGATAACACGAATGCATTAGGGAAATAGAGAAATTAAGCATTCGACAGTGAAAAGGTGGAGGGTAAAAATCGTAGCAATAGTCGACCATCGTGTATTTGACTAACAAGATAGTGCTAGGTTCACTACCACCCGACTGGACATTCGAAGGTAGTTGCTGTGTGTCTATGGCTAGCGCCACAGTAGAGGCTAGTGCGCGTTTGTTCGTAGTATGACAAATAATACCGTAGGCTTTCGTGAGAACTACTGAGTGACTATTCAAGCAAATGTTTCGTTATGGCACCGTCGACTATTCCTATTTTTCTATTTAGAAGCCATTTCGGCATGTGCTCCGAGATTCCGGTGCGTAGTGCCATTACGTTTGACCCACATATAGCAATCCGCATATGCAAGTGGGTATTCATGAGTGAGGTTTGGTTTGGCGAGTGTCTTGGCGTTGGACCGTTCCTCAGAATTGACAACACGCGGGTTGTTGAGTGCAGCACAATGAGCTTAGCCGACGTACTGGTGGAGTCTACCGCTGTCTTCAATTTTCGGAATAGGGTATCCTCAGCTCAACTTAAAGCCAAAACTAAATCATCTATGTCTCAATATGCGGGCAAGATTGTCGAACTTCAGGTGAAGTTACTGTCAGTCGTTGACCGTTGGCACCCTCAGATAAACAACTCAGCGGGTTGATTGTATCCGAGTTGAAACTATCTGGTTCTGTATGTTACACGGTCGTGCTATAGTGCAACCAAGATTTAAGGATGAAGATCTCGTGGCCGCAGCCTTTTGAGGGGGGAGACGTCCAGAGTTTCCTGGAGGATCTCGAGGATGTGGCGAAGACGGTTGGAGCCAAGACCGATAGAGCGACACTGACGGTCCTGCGGATGCTGCTCAATGGCTGGGCGAAGGTGGTTTTGGAGGCGGCGCGAAGAAGGCCCTGATCGCCGGGTTCGGAAGCCCCGCTGACTGCCAGGAGGCAATGCGGCGGTTCAAAAGTGTCCGGCATGGACCAGGAGGCGACTCCCAGGTTTATGCCGTGTCACTGCGGACAGCGTTGTCAAAAGCCCTGCCACATTTGGACCAGGATTCGGAACTACGTGTGCTGACAGGTCAGTTCCTGGAGGGAATGTCACCAACAGTCCGGGATCAGCTCAGGATTGCTCTCATCGCGCATATGATGACGTTGGAACTGCTGGCTGATGCGGCTCGACAATTACTGACAGAAAACTCCCCAACAGTCAGCGAGTTGAAGACAAGTGAACCAAGTGAACTGAACAACCTTCGAAGCGCAGTGGAAAAGTCGGCTCAGGAAGTGGCGGCTTTGAAGGTGGAAAAGGAGAATAACCGCAGCGATGTCTGCTATCGATGCGGAAGACGTGGATACTGGCGAAGAGTTTGTTTACTTGACAAGAAAACGACTTACTCATCTAAACGTTTAAACGATTGCATTTTGTCTTATAAGGGAGATCCTGTAATTGGGGCAGTTGATAAGACGGCAGTTAAGTCTAGGTTGGAAATCAATTGTAGCTCGGAGTATTGTATGATTGACACTGCAGTCGCAATTTCATTGATTGGGCCGAGGCCAGGAAAGATTATTCAGCCGTGCGCGATGGTCGTTCGAACAATCGGTGGTTTTACTCTCAAAGTTAATGGCCTGGCAGAATATAATCTCCGAATCGATGGTCACTTAATCAAACAACTTTTCATCGCTTCTCCCGACGCACGCCAGACTATATTAGGAGCGGATTTTCTTGACCGCGCCGAGGCTGTGATTGATTTGAAGCATGATAGACTTGTAACGAAATATGGAGTGGTTCCGTTAACGAGAAAACGCAAACCTCAGCTTGGATAAATTGAAGCGAACGCACCCAGAGAAAGACCAACCTGTGGCAGTCGGTTGCTGAATGAAGTGATATGCAAATTCCGAAAGTTGTTCACCACGGATTGAGACCCATATGACTATTAAGACCGGATTGAATACGAAATCTCCGTCGAGCCAGAGCGATTCCGACTATTCCGCCCCAGAAGAACTTCGGTTCACCTGCAGCCAGAAATTGAGCTACAGGTGAAGGACATGCTGAAGAAGGAAATCATTGAGAAGGCAAATAGCCCGTTCAATTCTCCTGTTCTGTTGGCGAGGAAGCCCAATGGGAAATCTTGATTTTGTTTCGACTTCAGAAGACTCAACGAGATTATAGTCAATAAAGTCGTAGCAGTCCAAGCCGTGGCAGAGATTTTCGGCAAGCTACAGAACGCCAGGATATTTACCTGCGGTTTGGATATTGGCAGGTTCCAATCAAGTAAACGGACCGAGACAAAACGGCGTTCACAGTGGGAGAAAAGCAATACCGCTTCAAACATATGCCGTTCGGACTGTCAGGCGCCCCTTTCACGTTCATATGACTGATGCTAAAGGTGCTAGACGGAATGAACATTACTGTTTTCTATGCAGACGATATCGTCCTCTACAGCGCGAATGACACGGAGCATACAGCACACGTTTCAGTTGTGTTACAGAAGATTGAACAAGCCGGCCTACGGATCAACAGTCCAAAGTCTCAGCTGGCGAAACAACAGGTAGTACAAGGTCCGTCAGCCACTGCCCGAGAAACTGCTGGCGATCGAGGCTACTCCGGTGCCAACATCGAATAGGACGTTGCGACAGTTTCCCGTTCGCGTCGGGTTCCACAACCGCTTCATCGTAAACTTCAGTGAACTCGCCAGCTCATTATACGAAATTCTGGAGAAGAATTGGCGACTTCACTGAACAGAAGAAGCCGATCAAGCGTTCCTCGAGATCCAACGATTGATAAAGAAGGGACAGCTGACCCTGAAGTTGGCAGTGACTGGACAGAGCTTCATTGTCGCGACGGACGCGAACGATGTGGGAATCGGAGCCGTGTCGAAGCAGGAAGGCGGTATTGTGGAATATACCAGTCGAGTACTAACTTCTGCTGAACGAAACTATTCAACGACAGAGAAGGAGTGTTTGGCGATCGTATGGGCCTTGGAAAAATGTAGGCCGTACTTGCTCGGCGGACGTTTCCATGTGGAGACTGACCACAAGCCGTTAGAGTGGATTAAATCGGCGAGGGATCCTCGAGGGAAGCTGGCTCGTTGGGCATTGCGATTACAAGGGTATAATTTCACAATTCGGCATGTAGCTGGAAAAGAGAAGTATGTTCCATATTTGCTGTCCCGAACGCAGCATATGGATGAAGTCTACAAGGACGCGATCGGAGTTAGCACTATCGAACTGGAGAGCGATTCCGGAAAGTTACAAGCAGCACAAAAGGTGGATACGGCAGTCTGAGAGGTGATCGGATACCTGCTGTCAGGAGAACAACCGCCAGTAGACGGGGTGAATCCGGAAATGAAAGCTTTCACAGTGCACTGGTCACACTTGGGATTGAATAATGCTGGCATTTTATTGCGCCAGCTACTGGATGGAATAAACGTGCTTTTTATACCGACGGGGTTGAGAGAGACAATTGTGGAGGAATGTCATCAGTTGGCTCATACGGGATGTCATCGAACTTATGAAATGCTGAGGCAAAAGGCATATTGACCGGGAATGAAGAAGGACGTTAACAATTATGTGCTGGCGTGCCAGCAATGTCAGCTGCTGAAGAGCACTAACCACCCTAGTCAGTATCCTATACAACCAATTCCGGTCAATGAGATTGGGGAATTATGGTCGTTGGACGTGATGGGTCCCTTCCCATTAACCACTTCCATCATAGTCATGACGGAACATTTCACAAGATGGATCGAAGCAGCCGCTATACCCGATCAGCGTGCAAGCACTGTGTGCAGAGCAGTAATGGAACACATTGTCGCGAATCATGGAATACCAGGAAGTATATTGACTGATCAAGGCCTCTGCTTTGAAAGCGAGGAGTTTCAGAACTGTTTGGAGCGCAAGAAAGTTTGCTTAACGCCATACCATCCTCAATCAGATAGATTGACGGAAATAAACAGTCGCACAATCAAGGAGTGGTTGACGACAAAAGGAGGGTGTTGATAAAAAACGCTACCGTTCATTCCGTTGGCCCACTGCTGTTCGCCACAAGGGACAACGAAGAAGTCGTCATTCGGGCGCGTGCCACGCCTGTCAGTCGATCAGGAAGTTGGTTTATGAGGAGACCGACAGACGAGCACGCGTGAATTAGCAAATGCACAAGAAGTTTCTATGGAGCAGTCAGCTGCAAGGTTATCGGGTCGAAGTGCTTTGTTTAAAATTGGTTCCAAGATTAAATACAGAGACAGGCGGAGTCCAGGCGCAGCAGGACTCGAATCTAGGAAATTCCTGGCAAAGTGGACGGGTCTGTATGTAGTAGTGGAACGTCGCGGCCCAGTGTATCTGATTAGAATGAGTAAAAGCAATATCGAGCTCACAGAAGCCAACTTTTTAAATGGTATGACATTCCGAGCGGAAGAGAATGCACACCAGGAGCATCGACGTCCCCGAGGCTGGTATGCAGACCGTCGAGGGAGCGAAGAGAACCTGAACGGCTTTTGTTGCATCTGGAACAATCTTTGCGGAGGCAGGACTGTAGTGAAGACGACCGATCCTACTATACTGCTCACACCACTACTAGTCAGCAGTGAGCCAATAACATGGATTTTGACATTGAAATAGCCACAGAAACAATATAAGATGAAACATCGGTGTGTAGCATGACATGAAATGGTTCTCGGTATATACAGGAACTGAGCATTAGCGTCTGTGATAACTGACGTTCTGGGACAGGTACCGTACGCAGATGAATGTTTTTGTTTGTACTCATGTTGAAGCGGATAACCGATGTGTTGGTTTCTGTTGCATTCGATCCAAGGCCGCCTGTGTGTCACACATACGCACTGAGACTCAAGTTGCGTTCTGATTGGTCGCGCTTTCAGCGACCAACGACTCATTCGTCCACGCACAAGAATGACGCTACCTCTTTTAAATGGGACAATATAGTTTGTACTTCTGAATCACGTGTTCTCTCTGCCGCTGTTACAGCCTGTATGGCTTACTGTTGATTGCACCTGAATACGAACAGAACAGTTCCATGAATAAATAACCCTTGCGCCATCCGTGTTCTTCGCTCACAACAGTGCTATCTTTCTAGTCACCATGCCTAACCTCCGGCTCGTGGAACTAAGTGTAAATCACGAAGTAGCTCAGTATAGTAGAAGCAGAGGACCAAAAGTTAGGGATATTGTTCCAAATTTCATGTATTTCGAGTTAAAACACTTCTACAGGTGGCAATCTGTAAAGTGATTAGTTAGCGAATGTGAAATAGATGGGTGCTAATCGCTCCTAGGTTCTATAGATACTTGAAGCACGGACGGCTCGCCTGTTTGACAGCTGTCAGATCAATGACAGTAGAACAAGTAGGACACTCCTGATTGACTGTAGTTCGGTCGTTCTAACCGACGAACACGTGTTTGTGACGTGTTGTCGTCCGCGCGTAGTTAGCCCGCAATCTGAGATCAACGCACATTCCCCCATCCAGTTTTCATTTTGCAGTTGCCTGCAGGCTTTTTCGAGGGTTTCGTCGAACCCCAGTTATAGGAAAAGATCATCAGATTGGACGACGTAGCTCACCATCATACCACCGAATAGCTCTACTCAAGCTCAACAATGATATTGGGTTATTCAGGCGAATACTGTGCGAAAAGTAGAGAATGGAGCCATTATGCACGGTAACTTATATAATGTACTCTGGTAGAGCTGGGGCACTCAAAACTTTTGGACTACTGTGCTGATCGAGTTACGTATTGTAAAATGAAAATTCTTGCAAACATCTATATCTCATAACCGTCAACGAAACCTGCAGAGTGAATGGGAAACATAAAAGTAGAGCTTCAGAACAGTGCTTCGGAGAACAACGTCACCACTAGGCTACCGTATCTTCCTAATACGGCGAACTGAAGAGTGGACAATAACGGGGTGTATTTCAACAATCGGTCACTGTTTCGCAGAAGCAATGCAACATAACTATTGATCTAATGATTGTGTTCTAGATCTCCAAAATTCCATAATGCTTACATGAACCAGTCCGAGTATTTATTCACTTCCTGGGTCTAGTGAAACGATTTTGAAAATTTTCACATGGCCATGGTTCTTGTGTAAGTTCATCTAGTTAGTAATACGTTCGGAACCTGTTTCGCATGTATACATCTTAATGCTGTAGCATCAACTTAAATGAAGTATGCCAATCCATCTACGTTCTTGTGGTTGAGCCCACGGTATTTTCAGTTTCTTTTTCGATCCTGCCCTAAATCTAAAAGGTTTACGATTGTATACCCCTTTATTCATGTACCCAACATGCGAACGCAAATAACTTACGCGGACGCTTAAACTACGCCGGCCGATTTTGGGCAGGCGACATATTCACCTGCAATTCCTAACTCTTTGTATGCGTTCTATCCGCAGTTTTACTTTAGTTCAAACAGTTTTAAAAGTTAACCTAAGGCATTCATAGTAATTCGCCAAAATATTTGACTAGAATATGGATGTGTAGATGCGAAACGAAACACAACCTTTTCAAACTGATAACGGCGTAAAAGTATCTAAATTCATTTCGTGCTAATAAATAGTTTTCAAATAACCTTTGATAATCGGTACTTCTGAAACCTCATTTAACGTATGATCAACTTATTTGTTACTGTGCTGTTTTTAATTGAAAGCTGAAGGGCATTTCAACTCCTACCTTGATCCAACGTCCAATAAGAGTACTCTGGTCACCAATGATGATGAAAATTTGAGTACTACACTGACAGCTAGTATTATTGCTGGTAGACGTGCCAGTGTTTTGCCAGTGTCGACAGAAGATGATTTCCAGTGGCCGTACACACCACTTCATCCCGTGACTGTTGTAAATGGAAACGCTGCATCCATCGGTGGTGAGCCAATTCTCTACAACCCTTTCGGGATCCCGTTGTTAATTGTAGTGACGAAGGTGAGTCATATCGATAAGTTTTGTTGTGCATGTTCTTATCATTCGAAGACTGTGCAGTCAATCGTGAACTGCGCCGAGCATGCAACCCTGATATACACACAATGGCGGCATAACGACCAAACTGAAGGACCAACATTATGTTCATTTTTTAGCAAACATTAAAAAACCGTAATCAGAGTGAATACGTTCCCAATTGTGGGCAGGTTGTTTATTTTGATCTCGTGTGCTCATAAGTCTCCAACCCTCACGCTTGAGCATCACGAAGCATTTTCATACAGGTTGGTGAAAGAGGTTGAGTTTGTTCTGATGATTCCAGCCAGTAACTCCACTTTCGAAGTCCGTAAACTCAACTGCATTAACAAGACTCTTATTAATTCGAGCGGTATGATTTTTGTGCATCTTTTTTTAGGATACTTATTTTTCCCGGGGCTCAGACCGCAAGATTAACGTTTGTGTGGGTGAGCATATGTATTGCTTCTACTAGTTCCACACATTCGCACGTCCATAAACTCAAAGTGGTTCACACTGGTCTCCAGAAACTGATGGTATATTAAGAATACTTAAAATGCTCCTCAGGTCTACACAGAGCGACTCAGACAGTCCAGCAACTATATGCCGAAAGTAAATCTTGTATGCTCTGATCCCTGTTACCCGAAGGCCCCGACTAGAGTTTGGTGACAAAATATGCGCAAACCTACGTTTGACCTAGTCTACCACTATAAGTAAGCCTGATTTTGTTTAGTGAAATTAAAATAACAATTTACTTGAAGTTACCTATCACGATACTAGATGTTGTATTGCCGACAAGTAGTGTGAGAGTCTCAATATATTCTAAGAGACATACTTGCGAAAAATCTAGGCTGCGGCTTGATTCAAACTAGCAGCAAAAGTAGCATATCTAGTCGCGGCAAGCGCTCCATCAGCTGAGCTACGAAGCCATGCCTGGGGCTCAGAATTTTCTTATCTGGATTCAGTTGCTCCCCTAACCCACTGCGTCATATGGAATCCACCAAATGATTTAGGGGATTAACTGTCCAAACACGATTTCTCAAGTAGTCCATGCTAGAATCCAATAAAACTATTGTTAAGCTTCGAATTTTTATTACTGATAATTATGACAAAATGGATCTAACTGAATACAACTGTGAGAAGTCTACGCTCCTAACGTGGCTTAGTAGCTCATTTGGTAAAGCACTCACCGCGTTTGAGCATGCTGTCTTTATCACTTGTCTAAATCCAGTCCTAGCCCAGCTATTTTATAATTGGGTTCCTTCTAAATTGAATAAGATGTATACTGGAGGATATTTAGCTTCTAGTTTAGCCCGACTTACATCTTTAGGCCAACATCGGTGCATGAATTCATGTTGATGTTTTATTACATAGGTTTTATATAATTACATTTTACTTTCAGTCTGACGCGTATACTTCACTAGAGCGAGACCTTGGATATACGGATGAACATTTTGATGCGATCCAATATCATTTGCGGAAAATGTGCTTTGGTTGTATCCTTTTGCTATGCTTGACCTACTTCAATTTTAAGACGATGTTTGGACAGTTGAACAGCGCAGGATCATATGTGGGTTTCCGTTTGTGTGTACATTTGTACATTTATTTTGAGCTGTATGTGGGAGACATTTGCCACTCAAATATCAGCTTGTAGATCTCCGCCTAATCAAAGACGTTTTAAGATGTGTTGATAATTCGCCCATGACGTCTCGCTGAATGTCGCCGAACCACTTTTTAGCTCCTAATGAAGATGAAGTGATGTAGTGACTAGTTAATTTTTGAATATTACGTCTAACCGCTATATATCGATTTAGAATTCTGATGCACCGAAATGTTTTTCTGTAACTCCTAAATTTTCTTAATGTTTTCTATTGCACTACGGACAACCGCGAAGATCGCGCCGGTTTAGTTTATGTATCAACGAAAGAAGAAATTAACACTGAATTGCTAAAACGTTACCTCAAACATCGCTTATTCGGTTTGCCATTTGATTTATCGGCAAATGTTGTGGAACCAACATCAATATTCATGTAAGTACATTTGAGTGTTTGTGAACGCTTTATTTTAAATATGAAACGTTTCATTTCGGTTAGTAAAGAACCAAATGTCAAATCTGAACTATTCATTAAAGCTCACCTTCATGATCACGCCCTATGTCGTGAGTTATACACGCTTGTATGTGGGCTAGGCGTTACTGTAGTCGACTACACATAACCTCGGTGAGCAGTCAGTTGTCTGATTGGGTACAGTGAGGATTACTTCCCTAGGTCCATGCAGTTTACATTTCCCCGATGTTAAGGGGATTTTATGTTCGAACAGGCCACAAAGTCTTCAGGAGGTCACCACCATTCGTTAACAGTTCTGTGAATTTGCTGATAATTAGTTGCATCGTGGGACGCCCGCTTTGTGGCATATTGAAAATCTGTCCGTGACTGATTTGGACTCTCCCTGGAGTGGTTTGATACAGAGGTCTAGTTGCTGTACAACATTCCTTGTTTCGAGCCAATACCAGTCTGAATGAGTTCCAAAGAGTATGTTCCAATAGTAGCCTTATCTCCTGGTCGGCCACGTAATGATGTCTCACGATGTGGTTTCCGGTATGCACAGAACACTCAGTCGAGTCTTCGGTTCTTAAGTTATGCCCTCCAACTGTTCTAATCACCATCCAATACACCCCGAACTGTCCTCCTTTAATTCAACTGACGAGCAAAGTTGTTGCGCCCATATCAGTTGAACACCCCTCTTGCATCCTGTTTGTTTCAACCCACGCTTGTATCGCACCTCCTTCAAACACTTCTACTGCCTCGATAAAGTAAGATAATAAAGGTAAACTTTTTTCGTTATTTATAAACCGCACTGTACATGGTGCTCATCTTTCTAAGCACCTTCTAGTCGCAACAGCTTTCTTGCTTACCACAGTTATACTTCGCTTCCGTCAGTATCGTTAGGCCGACTATGAACTGCTTCATTGTCTCTGAGTTCCTTCAGTTCCGTGTTGCTCAGCTGGTTCTCCGCAATCGTCATGGCCACCGTCGATGACATCCGTTCTTATGTGACATGTGACAACTGGACGATGTTCATTCGGCTGACCATCTGCGTCAGGAAAACTAGATCCCTCGACGGTGGATAACGGGTGTAAATGACGCAACCGTTGGCAATTGTCAGTTGGAAAAGCGCCTTACCTGACAAGCACTCGAAATTGATGGCAAACACCAGGGTACTGAACTTGTTCCGTGTCTAGGCTTCCTGAGCCACCGCATTCACTCCCGACGGTCGTACTATCCGTGTCTTGGATGAAATCCAATTGACCTTGTAATGTCCCAAATAATTCTATAAACTTTTACAATTTGCTTAGAATATCGTCATGGCTCAAACTGTACGCGTTATGTCTATGTGCTTACAAATTCCCCTGCAACCGTCGAACGTGACATCACTGTTGAAGCTGTGAACATTCTGCGGGAAATTAATTTACTCACCGAAAAAGCGGCGAAGCGGATTGTAGTGGTCGATACTCTTTTTGGATTAAGTTTTGAACCTTCGAAATAATTGGCTGAGAAAAGATATAAATTGAGCATCACCCACAACTGATCGCACCTGTCGCATTCCCACAGACTTTCCCGTCGGCCCGTTTCTAACTGCAGAAGCACTATAGACTCGAGTTTCGCTCTCATTAGAGCTCGTCAGTATTGCATATCTTTGCCATGAGTTTAGTGCTTCTTTTCGAAACGGGGCGACTGGAAAGTCTGTGGGAGTGTAACAGCTACGATCAATTGTGGTTGATGTTTATTGGATATGAAAACGAAAATACCCTACTTCTCATTAGTAATCAAAATATGGCTCAACAAGTTAATGATTTCCGTTACTTCAACTTGCAGCGAAGTCCTAGTCGAGGGGTCATGGATTGGAGTTAACAGGACAGTTACTGTGTCTCCTCTCGAAGCGACCGGGCAATCAGTGTATTACTCACAAGTGAATGTGGCTAAGCGTTCACATGTGATGATTCAAGCGTGCCTTGTATGAGGCCAACAGCGCAGTGGTAAACACGGTTGCCTCATGGAAGCATGGCCGGAGTTCTGGTCCCGGCCATGGCAAGGAAATGCACTACTGAAGAGTTCTAACAAAAGCGAAACTCGAGGCTGGTGTTTTGTTTTTGAAAGGGGCCGACTGGAAATTCTATGGAAATGCGACAGGTGCAACCAGTTATGGGTTATGCTTAATTTATATTAAAAAATAAAATGTCCCCCACTACTTATTAGTAAAGAAAAGTTGTTCGAAGATTCAAAATGTGCCCTAATTTTATGGGTGTTGGTTTCCCATTCACATATAGTGGTTGCACTATTCCAAAGCTGCAAGATGAGTGATTCTGTCTCCTATTCAGGCTTACTTATTCATGGAATAGAATTCACTTTGACAGCCTTATGTTATTTTACCGTTTAGGCTTGCGAAAACAAGTTCGGAGGGTGTTGTTCGTCTATACTTCGCACTCTTTAACCAGCAAATTAAGAATTTCGCGAAGTTGTGTACGTCGTTACATAAATTTTGGGTGCTCCTCATCAGTAGTGCTGCGTACGTGCGCATATTAACAAAGGAACAGAGACCACATTGTTTTACCCTGGTTAGTTTAAGGTACGTTGCCCATAAAAGTTGACGGACCGAATCCAAAAGTCATTAAGTAGGGGTGAAGGTGACGTCGTGGGTAAGATCCGTTTATGGTTGATGTTATTGGTCAGCTAGATCCCACTGTTTTCATCTTGTTAATCATTATGTTAATTCGTCTCAGAACAGTTTGCTGTAATGTGTTTGGTCTATTCTATCCTAACTCAGTCATTTGGGATGACCTACAACAGCGGATTGTCACAATAACCGTCAACAGCACTCCGACAACGCAGAAGTATGATACACGTATGCAGTCTGGTAGTAAAGTGAACGGTCGGTGAACCGTACTAATCTTCTCGATTTTGTGGTAGCTTCTTAAGGTTTCCGGCATTCTTCCCTGTCCTGGAATATCGGTGTATTTTTATTTTGAGTCGGGTTGGTGTTGCACTGTTTAGGCGTCTTATAGTTTTGAGGTGTCACTTTCATTGTATGCTAGTTTTAAGCGATCCATAGTGAAATGATGTTTGTGCGATCTCTTGTTTTGATGGTGAACTATCTAGGATTGCGTCATATTACCAGAAATTGACCATTTCAGGGTTTGGAGAGAGGGCTGTCGAAGTCGTCTGGAACAAGAAAGTGTGTCCAAGACATCACTTTCGTAAACGATCGTCGAGTGTGGTGTGGCCCACTAGGGAGTTAGACATTGCTCGTGATACTTGAGACGTTGAACGTAGTTTTAAGAATTGTTGTAACCAGCTGTTTAAATGGATAAGTAAATCGACTTGCCAATCGTAATGTTGTACTAAACAAAAGCTCGAGAGGAGAATGTCCAGTGTCCTATTCAACAGTGTGGTTAACAATAAGTAGGCCCCCTTTCCAGTGTGTTGGACCTCCATATGCTTTTCGGGCGGTGTTAAATTAATGATGAAGTTGTTCAACGAGACCATAGGTACAATAGTCGTATGCAGGTGCTCTCGAATATTTTGCATTGATGGAATTAACGGAAAGACCAGGGACATAACCGTCGTTTTAGAAGTATGCATCCGATGAAAGTGACAGTGGTGTCTTTGTTGGATATACTCCAGGTCGACAAAAGTTGGATAACAGCCGAAGATTCGTGAGGGGATAATATGGCAAACAGGCAAATGTAAATGTGGTTAAATCGGCATCAGTCCTAATGAGTGTGCCGACTGGGATGATTGTAAGACGAATAACTCTAGAACGTTGACATGGGTTACAGGTCCTCGCCTATCCGAGAATGTCTGCGTTTACGCTAAGCTATGCGAATCGATTATAGACTAGTTTCGTAATGATGATATCTTGGGATAAAGTAAGTTGTGGTGAACGCCACAAACGATTTGATTGTGCAAGTGGTCTGGAGATATTTTGGAAAACGTCAAAGACAATAGCACCTGGGGACAGGCGGAAGGAGACTGGAGTTTGAACACAGTTGGTAATTGGAAATGTTTTCGTAATTCAAAGTCTCTTTTGTGCTTCAACAATCTTGAATTATTTCAATGTAGTAGCTGTGTGAACGATACCAATGTCGATTCTGGAGGACGCATTCAACACCGCATTGAGAAAACCAGATGTAAAATAAACATCAGTAAAAAACTAGAAAACATAACCTAACTGACGAATCTCCATAGGGGAATGTTTAGCAGAATTCGTAGATGATACCTGCACTAACGGCATGTGATCCGTTCAGTTAGATAGTAGTGCTTGATGACGAGAAAACGGTTAACAACTCTCTATCAAAGGCGTTGTGACGTTTCTCAGCAGTTGTAGTTTCTTTGAAAGAATCGCGAGTGTTTGCGGTGCTTCCTCCATACAGTGATTTAGAACGACTCCAACAGCAGAATTTGAAGGGTCTGTATTTGGGGAAAAGGACGAGTTGGGTTGTAGATGGCTCAAAATGGTGACATTGGCACGAGCGTCTTTAGTTTTTCCAAAGACTTCTGGTGATCGCTCGTACGGCACCAGTTTGTTATCTGCCGAACATAAAGAATTAAGTAAGGGCAGCATGATGACAGCATCTTCGGTGAAAATTTTTTGTTCCCAAAATCCAGTTAAATTGTTTCAAGGAAAATCGACAGTTGCCTTTACTTTGTTAAGCGATGGGGTGACACCATTAGGGTCACCCGAGGTTTATGTTTCACTGTCCGAACAAATAGTTGGTAGGGATTAAGATGATACCATGGTATTGTAAGTGTTCAGAAATTAATTTAAGAGGATTAAGTTGTTGTTGGCTGCTACTCGTAACAACTATGTCGCCGATGTAAGGAAAACCAATACGAAAATCGGTTACTACGTGAAGAGTAAACCAATGAAACGTTGAGCTGCTTTTTACAGACCAAATGGCAAGGGAGTAAACCCAAAGGTCTTTTCAATACCATCATATATAACATTAATGTAATCGGCACGGAAACTATGTTTGATAAAAATTTGTTTATCGTGAAGGACTGCGAGGAAGTCATGCACGCGATGTTAAGGCTATCGGTTCGGCACTGTCACTTTGTTCAATAAACGATAATCGTCATACGGTCGCCAGTCGTTGTTCTTCCTAGTCAGTGTGTGCAATGGTGATGTGCCCTCAACTTTTGAAGGTCGAATGATCCCGGATTGTAGCATATGTTGAAATTTCTTTTTTCGCTGGTTGTACATTTAAACGGTAACACATCTTGAACTGGCATACAGTAGCGGACTGTTCACCAGAATGTCTGGAATTATGTTGATTGCTACGATATGAAAGTCTAGGTGCCTGAAAAGTTTATTGTAATGTAATGAGCACGAGCGATCGCACTGTACTATTTATACCACTACCATTCAGTAATGAAGCAGAAGCATAGATTTTGAAATTGAAGTAGCCGCGAGAAAAATACAAGAAGTGCAGCGTGGCATGAAATGGTTTTTGGTACATAAGGGAACTGAGTATTAGTAGCCGTGGCAACCGTGACGTTCTGAGACCAGTGTCGTACGCAGATGAGTGTTTTTGTTTGTAGTCATGTTGAAGCGGATAACGCATGCATTGGTTTACTGAATAAACAACCATTGCATCATCTGCGTATTCGGCTAACCACAGTAATATCGTTTTTCCATTGTGTGATAAATGAACTTAGCCGATCACAGGACGATAAGTGGGACAACTGTTGACTAGCTGGTTGATTTTAACATCAATCAAACGATGGTATTTTGGATCCAGTGGGAGGTTGTAATTTAACCAAAAATCAGCACCAATACTAGTTCTGAAAAAACTCGGCTACTGTGAATATTCAGGGAATGAACGTCAAAGACAAACGGTTATCATCACGGCTTTTCGTCTCTATGTACCGATTATCATGTCGTTGGTGACAGTCAAGAAAGAATTCTCGTTCATCTGTTTCTGACATTGGCTTCAGCTCCGGAGTCTAACAGAGATACCCAATCAGTTATCTGATCTCCGCTGAAACGGCGGAAAGGTTTTAAAGAGCCGGATGCAGTCATCGGCATTACTGACGGGCGTGTCGGGTTTCCGAAAATGAATTTAGTTATTTGAACTGACATGAGCGCTTTGGGTTCGAACATGAAATATCAACTAGATTTACTATAACAACTACTACACTGTTGTTGCGAGCTTGCTGGAAATCGCCTTGGTCGGTGACGACTGACTACGATTTTGCGATCTTTGATTTAATGAAAACTTTTCATGATTACTATTCAGAAGCCCGAGTTGACAAAGTACGTATGTTAAGACATATTGTGGTATTATGACAATTAAACTGTTTTGCACTGTCCAGATTACTAATGGTCTCGTAAACATGGTTAGCCAATTTCTAGACAGACCTCTAATCACATGAAATTAAGATACTACCAACGAAAGTTGGAGAAGGCTGTTAAAATAATTATACTTCAACAAATCCAAATCAAACTGCGAGGTCGTTTTCTCAAAAAGTAGGAAGATGTACACCAACAAGACCAACAGAACTGTCATCTGGCTGCCTATCACTGGACGTTGTCTGCAAAAAAAATGTGTAAAGGAATGAATGAATAAAATATGGGTTGTCTGTATGAATTGAAACGTTGAAAGTTACGACAGGATCCACCAGTTCAGTGAATGCACGAGAAATAAATCTAATGCGTGTCATTTGCTGTAGAGTTCAAACGTGACTTGTTAAGTGACAAGAAATAAACTGCCCAGTGATGTATTAAATTTCATCTGTAGTGTAGAACTGTACAGTATCAGACATAATACAAACTTTACAACTATATGAAAGTGGTGACGGTAAATAGTGTGTAGGATATTTTAAAAACCGCGAGATAAAACGGTATTTCACGACATCACCACAATGTGTAATAAGCGCCAATCTTTTGCTGAAAATCACAGTATTGTCCGGTGAGCTACTTGACAGGATAGCATTATTGTGCACCAGGACCGTTACTGTCTTGTAAATATCGTATAGTGAGAATATCAGTCTCATCCACCAATGAGTCAGATATGCGACTCGTGAGCTTCTGGAGGCTTTCAGCAGCACGACAGTATATTTGTTGGGCTAGGTTTAATGAGGCATATATACAAGATTTTAAAAACTGTTTCAAATGGAAACACTGCAAATTTATCCAAGGCCCCATGCAATCAAGCGCCATTGGTTGGGTTCATAAAGCAATGTACATTATACACTAATTGTTCCGATCCGTGAGGCCGACCGAATTTATTAATGAATACGGAATCACAATAAGTATAACACGAAGTAGATTGGAATGAAAGATTAATACACGTGAACAATTCCCATACTTACAAGAACCCTGTATGCCTGGGAGAACAACTGGCCCCATACGCAATCGAAACTGACGGAATTCACGCGCTCTCTATCGTTTCGCCTCCGTCAAGGATCGACAGCGTCATGTGATATCACACGGTATGATACGTTACAATGCGGAACTATGGTCTGATAACAACTTGATGTTGTAAACCCTCCTAAACGGTACTCTAGTTCGATCTCGGTATAGTGGTACGCTCGATAAAATCGGATTCTCGTCCCGGTAATAATTCACACGAAATCTCGGTCCCGAATAGTACCGCGATTGTTCCCGTAATCACTCCCAAGGCAAGCCAAAAGACGCGTTCAAAATAGGAAGCTTTGTTCCGCTACAAAACGTGAGCGGAGTAGGGCGACGAGTACAGGTTATTTATAGGGCACGTCATGAACACACATCCCCCCATCATGAGAAACAGTTAGGACCGCACATGTGTATAGCGGTATAAAAAAGTCTCAACCGATTTTGAACAGTTCTGCTGGTTCGGACTGAGTCGAGTGATTTTTTTTCTTCGCTCTCACGACGGAGGCGCCCTTGGGCCGGTCACATGGTGGGGCGCCCTAACACCTCCCCCCTGAAGATTGTTGGGTTCAGTCGTAGGACTGCTTGTGAGGATCGACTTGAATGGGTTTGACCGGTTTGCTGCATCTGTTCGTCCGTCGTCTCCACCTCTGTTTGACCGGCGATTGGTTAAGAAAGTCTGTTGAACATAACTTGGGGGATCTTTTCCACTGGCCTTTATTTTGGTGTAGCAGCCAGGTTCTTCTGTGAACACGTCCAACTTTCTTTGCTGAAGAACATTTGCGAGTTGATTATGGACTTCTGAGATGATCGTGGGCTTCTGCTGAGCTCGAGTGCGGTTGCAGATTTGGATTAGTGGCTTGTCTAATAAATGAAATTTTTTAATCCAATCCAATTCAAGG
>JTDE01021650.1:61035-85406 GCA_014338405.1 Paragonimus skrjabini miyazakii | reverse complement strand
GCTCTCACGACGGAGGCGCCCTTAGGACGGTCACATGGTGGGGCGCCCTAACACCTCCCCCCTGAAGATTGTTGGGTTCAGTCGTAGGACTGCTTGCGAGGATCGACTTGATTGGGTTTGACCGGTTTGCTGCATCTGTTCGTCCGGCGACTCCACCTCTGTTTGCCCGGCAATTGATTAAGAAGGTCTGTTGCGCATGACTTGGGGGATCTTTTCCACTGGCCTTTATTTTGGTGTAGCAGCCAGGTTCTTCTATGAACACCTCTGAGTGTCTCTGCTGGAGAACGTTTGTGAGTTGATTATGGACTTCTGAAATCATCGTGGGCTTCTGCTGAGCTCGAGTGCGGTTGCGGATTTGGATTGGTGGCTTGTCAAATAAATGCAATTTGTCAATCCAATCCAATCCAAGGAGATTCAGGCCAGGATTGCGGGTCACGTTGGATCGCCTCCAGTGTAAAACTGTAATTTGGCGCTGGTACGGTTACCGCTGATGGGTAATCTGAAGTGCCCATACACATGGGAGCCAAAGTATTTTTTAGGGCAGGCTCGAGGAGTACCCGTCAATGTCCCCGGGTCACGAGGAAGAGTTGGCTGATGCACTCGCAATACTACAAGAAACATTGTTTGATGAATAATTCAAGTGTGTAATTGTTGCAGATCAACCCTTATGTGCCGCTCTTACTAACGAAGCATGCGTGCTAAAATTATTGTTTCTCTTAAGGAGATTGCCGTACTCAATTAAAGTATGTTGACGTGTAGTTGCCCCATCTGTTACTACTGCTAATGATATGGTAATTAGCACTTCACCAGCAACATCTGTCACCTCACTGGGCTCAACATCCGTGCAAATCCGCTAACTTATAATTTTAAAGCAAACGTTGTGTAAAATTTCACCCAGTATTTCGGTGTTTGGATACTCATGAAGGTAGTACAAAGTTGGCCTACAGTAACAAGAAATCCGTTGAAGCATCCTCCTTTGATGAAGATAAAATGCTAAATTCGGACCTCCCACACATTATCAGTTCGTCTTCAGTGGGTCCACCAGAACATGATTACGTTTGAAATCACACCTCTAGTTAAGTAATTGAAATACATCAAATATGGAACACAACTTGATTGAAGAGGACCTCATATAGCCTACAATAATATAATAGTCATGCACTAGAACACAAGAACGATCATGTACCTTTTAGTTAACTTTGTAGTACATGCCACCCAACGTTGCGGTTTTCTTATTGGGACTGCTTAAATAGTTAGGCAGGATTCTACATGTATACTGTCACTATAGGTAGCATGTTTTTTTGCTTTGAAACTCACCTTGTGCCCTAAAATGCATGACGTATGCCTAACCACATCTATGGCCCTAAGCGAACGAACGAAAAAACCGTCTCAAATCCACCTACCGCAAGTGATGAGCCGGTGAAGCCCTGTAGAAACTGTTACGAATGCGTTTAGATGAACATAATAAATTTAAGTGGAACAAATTCTATGCTTTTCTAAGTAAAATTGATTTACTTTCCCAAGCCTTATTAAAAACTAGTTTGATAGTCTTTTTGAGACTATTTTCCGCACGCTATTGTCACTTGGCGATGGTCAGTGTGTTACTTCGGCTCACGTACATCTAGAATGGTCGATCGATATCGCTAGCTTTACCAACTGTCAAGTGTTGACAAGACCAGTATGGCATAGGATAAGTTACTGGGATTTGCAACTAACTTCGATATGAAGATGGATCACTCTATGTTAGCATGTTAGTTTCAAATGCATACCGTGCATGATAAGATTAGTTGAGAGACAGTTAAGACTGTGTGGACGAAAATCAGTATGATGAATCTACCGAGATGCAACAGAAGCGATCCTGGTATAACTGGTGTAGAGTGCACATACTGCATTCTAATTTATGAGTGATGTCCGTTGCCACAAGGTAAAAGGCCCCAGTTTAACAAACGCGAATTAATGTTTGCAGCACATCTTCCTTGCATTATTCGATGTAAAACAAATTTGCTCGAAACAGTGGTGGCAACCAATCAAAAGGGCAAACATGCCAGAGTGTGCTGCTGTCCGATAGGCTATGTTTCGATTGGCCATAGCAGCTGTAGTGTCTGAACGAATTGATTTTTTATACACACTGTCTTTTTTCAAATAATCGGGAAGCTGAAACAGACTTATAATCGAGTGTAACTTATGAAAAACTAAACAACTAGGTACAATCCTGAAAGATTCCCGTCTAACGGCTCCCCACAAACCACAGTGGCTTGCGTTATTTGTTCGTCAAATAATGGATGTATTATGCGCAATGTAATAATAGATCGTGATGAATAGTCCGGCTAGTGATTCCGGCCCGTTGATTTGAGGCCGTTTAGTCCACTAATTCGTTGACGCCACGCAACAGAGTGTGTTGTAATCAGCAGGGTCTAGAACGGCAATATTTGCGATCCCTATTCGAGTTCCCAAATAGCAGAAAGTAGATGAACTAGCACTGTGGTGACTTTTCTAAATAAGCTTGTTTTCTCTATTGTTGGAATCTTTTCCAGTAAAGTAACTTGATGTCGTGGTATTATGGTTTGCTAAAATTTTGGCGATTCAATAATTCTGTGGCTTTATTTGGCCAACTAATATATTCGGTAGTTTGTCATCATACTTTACCATTTGGTATAATATCCGCCTGTAGCCGACTCAGTTCAATGGAACGTTGAGTTGCTCGGTAAAAATGGTCGTCTGTAGAGATGATTGTCGGTGCTACTAATACCGATTGCTTATCAGGTTTATGCAGTAGGCGCTATTTTTTGGACGGTAGATTGTAATTCGCTTTCAGTGGCAAAGCAGGCAAAAATATGAGCTACAAAACGTGGGAATTATCTACCCGTAGAACGGCGCAGAGTTGTGGGCGGCCGGATCTACTTTTCTTGACGCTTTGAGTGGATGCACCTTCTGTTTTGTTGCTTTCCGTTTGGTGTCAAAACTGCCTATATAAGGTGAACCAGTACACAATGCATTTATACAGTTTGTCAGGTGAAATATGCGCAACGAGTCCGGTTACCTTGAACAGGAATTAGCAAAACGGAAAACGATCTTAAAACCAAACGGCATTCTACTTGTTACTGTGCTTAATACAAAAATACGTAGAATCCGATTTCTTGCTAATCCTGGCAAGAACACTAACTCAGCGAAGATTTGCAAAATGAATGCAACCCAGGTTGTCACCCACCCACCTTGCCCGTGCCAGCACGCACTCAAATACACCAGAGCAGCTACAGTTGTCCTGCTAACTTCCTTTCCTTAAATGACAAACTTTTGGTTAAGTTTGGTGTCAAAACGAGAAAATCCATACTAACCATTTGAGTCATTCTATTGTGGATGCATTACCTGGGCGCGGAATTTCCCTAGTTTTGATGTTGACTTCTAATTTGTTATGACGATACATTCAGCCAGAATTAGTCCGAACGGTGGACCTCGTGGGTTTGGTATGCTGAGGATAGGCCTTGCCTATCGAAAACTAAAGGTGTAGTGTCTCAAATACTAAGCAGAATTGCCGGGCGCTACAAAAGTGGATACTCGTTCCGTTCGGATAGATCTAGTGTTTCCTCAGTATCTATTAATCAAATCATGCTCGTTACAACGTATTCTGCACACTGGAACAATTAAAACATTTAGAAAGGGTGATAGTTGATCATTTTTGTTAGAAGTGCTGTGCAGTATACATTTTTTTAACGGCATCGATCGTCCCGGTGTAGCTTTCTAATGAGGATCACACAGAAATATCCAAAAGAATACCCTTTATTGGATCGTCACCTTGGTTATGCGCTCAGTCGCTTGACCCAAAACCGAGAAAACCAGAAGAGACGCGGCTGCACTGTTTATTGGACGAGTGAGACGAGACGAGACGATACTTAGGCCACAGAAGCTCTAGATTTATAGGACAAAACGATTACCATAGATGGCCGACAGACACAAAGCGAATCAAATGAGAGAGTCATATATGACAGTCAGGGTGTCAGAACAAGTCACATTGCAGGGGGCGCCAGAAGGCAACGCGAGAAAAAACGCTGTTCATATAGCGCACAGGCGTTCGATCGCACACCTGCAATCTGATTGGGACTATACCACCACCCACGACCATACCAACCGAGCTGGGCCGGCCGATCGATGTGGCTTGACGCGTCCTGGCTATCTCGTTAGGAGATGCGCCTCCTAACACCCTTGTTTAAAACTGTGTTTACAAGAGGTTCGCAAAATGATGAACCTGCCTAAGGAGGTGAGACATAATTACTGACCTCTCAGTTGACGGATGAACCGTGCATCTTACTGGAAGTTACCTATTATTTAGACAACAAACAAATTTGGATGTTGTGTTATCTAAGCTTGGAAACGAACAGTATTTGTAATGTTCCCAGTGTGATGCCTTCACGATTCTCACTTTCATACCAATAAACTTTTGTCAGTTTTGTCACCGTTCAACTTAATCAAGATGACAGCTTCACAAATAGAACCAGAATTACTAACTTTCTCATTTATCGGTTTTCAAATTAACAAAGGTTTGTTTGCTAAATTGTGATTACTAGTGACCACTGGTTTTACAACTGAATTGGGTTTGAATTTACATAACCATTCAACAACTACCCGTTTCAATACTACTGAAAAGTTATCATGAGGTTCACATCGATTGTTTACTTCCAAGTGAATATTAAGATATGTTTTACTATACTGTAGACCTTCCGGATGGGATAACGCACATCGTCTGGATTTACTGAAGAAAAATCTTACCGAGATGCTTCTCAAAGATGACTTTGAATCACATTTACCAAGACCAACAACACTGCGTGGTAGAACCCCTACAAAGCGTGAGTACTCCATAAGACATCTGCTTAACAAATGATCAGCACCAAAGGAAAGAAAATAGTACTATTAACCCTGTGAAACTTATAACGATCTTTTGTCTTCATAAATACTACAACAAATGTGAAAAACGCGCATGACTTCGTCACTAAAAGAATAACATCAGTTATGATGAAAACAGACTTCCATATGTAGATCATTACTATAAATTCATTGTTTTCTACATTTGCAGACAATTTCCGGCGTTTTCCACTATTGCTTGGCATATTAAATAAAGAAATCAACAGAAATGCAATCATTGCCACCTGTGAACAGTGTGCTTAAATCCTAAAGAGTTAATGAATAAACCATGTGGGTTAATGGCACTATGCTGAATTCTAAGGTTTATCCCGTTTTTCTTCAGGCCAGAGAATGCAACCTGTGAACCTCTTGTTCCAGACCGATCGGTTGATGCACGCTTAAGAATGAATATCACGAAACAATAATGTAGTATCTTTGTCGATCCTGCAGAATGGTGCTCGTTGACACATAGAGAGAGAGAAAACGTTAATCCTGAGGACCAAGAATGGAAAATTACGATAGTTACACCTGCTAAAAGTGCATTTTCACTTCTTGTAATTTAACAAATAAAGGAATTGGTAGTAGTTGCTCCCTACTATCTACGGGACGCGTTGATGTTCGATCAGCTGTATGTTTTTTTCTTTTCGATCACACGAATCACTCAAACAAGTATGTCTTTGCGTCCTGTTCGGGCTAAATGTGTAATGGCCGATGAAAAAGGGTTTTGGATGAATGGCGATCAGCAAGCTGATCCACTGATCAGTATAACCACATTGAATGGTGTTTGTCGATGTACTTCGACAAGTATGTTGTCGTCCCGACATATATTAACTTTGCTGCAAGATACTGTGTTCGGGCAAATAGTTCTTATGGTAAAACTGTCATCTCTTTTCATCTGAATAATCAGGTTCCTTTTATGGGATGCATAAAAGAAAACCACGGCGTATACCTCCTACTGAATAGTAGTGTTTATCTTTAAATAAAAATCACAACCTGATTACATTTGTCATCTATTGGCCTTTTTTAAAAAAAAATAATCAGATATGAAAGGCATTGCGGATGGATGCTCAGCCACTGAGGATTCATTTATTCTTCAGACTGTGGAGGACGAACAAGTTTTTCTGGCACGCATGCAGACCCAGTTGGTCAACCAGGAAACCAATCCAACCGGAAGTTGTACGCCAGCCGAGGTAGATAATTCGGTAAGAAATGTTTCTGTCATACTTACATACCTTTTGTTAACAATAACCAACAAGTTCATGATAAACTGATATATTATGCACTACCTGTGGAGTGTTTGGGTGCAAACAAACAAAATACAACCTACAGCCTACCTCTGTTGTGAACAAGGAGGTTTCATACATCAGCTGTAAGATTACTGCTGGTTTCTCGCCAAGAGTAACACTGAAAGAAACTCACTCAAGCGCGACAAGGCTCAGACTTTTCAAGTGTTAGTGTAGGTGACGTGTCGGAAGTGATTGTATAGGAGCTCGAAGAAAAAACCCATGATCGATTTCACTTCATTACTCTTCTGACCTTTCGAAAACATGAAAAAATGACGAACAAGGACACAACAACAACCTCTTATCAGTTTCACGCATTTAAGTTGAAACTGTTGGTATTATTCTCCGAATCTTACATTGTTCCGAAGCGCATCTTCCCCATCCAACTATGATGTGCTGGTAGTAATGATGCTTAGTCTTCCCCCGTATGTATGTAGCCTAACCACAAGTTTCCACCGTCAAATATGTACTTCTCGACATGCAACATTTCATGTTGGATCAACCTCATTCACATCTCGGAAGAGAAGCTTGGCGTTGAGTCGAACAATAATTCAGAAAATAAGACTCTACCATGCACTGAAGTCAATCATTCGCATTATCGGAGTCGATGAGCTAACTACATTTTAGCTTTATGGACTGGCCGCACACGCTAATCGTTTTAAGTGAAAAGTTCTAAGTATACCCAGTAAGTCAGTCATGATATTATAGCAGACAAATTTCGAAGTTTTCCAAACCACAGTTGGGTTAGAGATATTACGCTATCTTGGTACAAAAGAGAATCGGCACCTGTGATAACGAATAGGAAATGAAATGGTACGTTCAAATCGGTGCATCTGCGAGTTCGAAAAATGGGTGTTTTAGTGTGTAGATAAACAATCTGCAAGACAAAGAAGACAGTGACTACGTTTGAGACACTTCGGTTGAACTTCGGGGCTAACTACATTGGTGCTAAACCCCCGGGCGTGGCTTTATGGTCGTCCACAATACATACCGACAAAGCACATTAATTTGTTGAATAACCCACTTTGTCAAAGGTCCAAAAATGACCAACTTCAAGTAAGATCATAAAATTTGGCCAATTTATTCATCCAGTTCCCACTTTGCTGACTTCAAATGAGTTGCATAATAGTACTCTGCTTAATGTCAGGGTTTACTATAACTAACTCCTGTTAGTTAGTAGCTTCTTCCACTGGTGTCTTCCTTCTAACGCTCGATAGGTTCAGCATCGAGAAAATATGGTGTTCGTTGACTTGGTTTGAATCGTAAAAACGTAAATTCACACTTAAAAGGGTTATGATTCACCTTCTTGAAACAAATAACCTGCATTTACCGCATAATATTCAGACCAAAGTGGTCGTAGATAATCACAGGAAGATGAGTTTGATGACAGTATAATCATGTCGGAGGCCGTAATGAACGAAATGCTCACTGAAAAAGTCGGAACATCTAAGGCATAAAGTCAAACGAAATGCGTTTATATCGCCCGAGTAATTCGATTTTTCATACAGAATTTTAATTATACCTGTTAAATCGCCAGACTATTCGGATTATGCATTCTAGTAGCCTAGTCCGACGCACGTTCTGGGCTGGATATATTGGCAGAGCGCAGAAGACTATTCCCAAGTATATATCGAACGTGGTTCTACCAGTACAATAATAAACAGTAATTTACGACCAGGTTTACAAACGCATACAACAGTGCAGCGGAAACGTTAATTCGGGCGGTAAGATAGGTCACGCGTTACCGTCACTCAGGTAAACAAACATAGTACACGGCAGTAGGGAATGGAATGCAAGTAATAAGGTGAGATAAAGTTCGATTGTTTGCGACCGAAATAGAGTTCATGGAAATCAAACAAATGTTAGCGTATCAAACAGTTGCGAATAAGAACGGACAATGGAAACCGAAGAGCACGCAAAATTAGGAGATAAAAGCATATTACTGTGAACACGTAAGTAGGGCAAATGTTAAATATGAACTTGGATTTCACAATACCACACAGCATTGAAGACGGAAGAGTCGGTTTGACCCATTGAAATAGTTTTGAAAAAAACGAACAGAATTCTATCCACTGTAGCCTCACACGGAGCAAGAATAATTTATCTCGACGATACTCTGGGATATAAACTGGACAGTCTCTGTGTTTCTGCACAACGGAGATATGAATCACCGTCTAACGAAGTTAATGATGGTTTTTCTTAAAATTCAAGAACCCGTCCAAGAAATTGAAGAGGTGTCATATTAGATACGATTACTATTTTGAGCCGTATTGCAGTGTAACCAGTTAATCGTCACCCACGCTTTCAAAATATTGTTTACCTTCTCGCACCCTAGGAAAAGACCAATTTTAAAGTCGCTTGGTGCGTGAATGAAATCCACTTCCGAGGCGCATATGTAAGATGTATCATCGTCTGAGTCATATTAAACTGTTCGTCTGGGAGACCACATTTAGGACAAATATAACTGTCAGTCAAATATCTTCTGCTGTCAGACTCATGATGCACTGCCACTCAAAAGTTAGACATTAGTCTACGTTGGAGAGTCTACATTACCTGTTCTGTATTTAGTTGCGTTTCCGTTTACTAATGCCATGTTTTTTGTAGTTCACCCATTCGATTTTGTCCAATGAAGGTGTCCCCACGCTCATGGCCGTAGAGTAACGCTTGTTCAACGATCGGTTGATTATGCAGTCAGTCGGATAGAATTCCCCACTCAATTGTATCGTTCAGATTTAGTCAAAACAGAGAGGAGATGTTAACATTTCGACTTGGCTTGCGTAAAACCAGTAAAATTCATACAAACCGCATACAACGACAATCAGTGAATGAAATAGCCCAATAGGTTTGACCTATTTCGCGCTAGTAGTGCAGTCAGCATCGTGACAAGAAGACTTATTGCATCACCGTCTTCTGTGCGCACAAAACTGGTGGATGCTGTCAGATTAGCATTGCATAAATAATCGCCCGCAGTGTCGGGT
Source organism: Paragonimus skrjabini miyazakii (assembly GCA_014338405.1). Taxonomy (NCBI): domain Eukaryota; kingdom Metazoa; phylum Platyhelminthes; class Trematoda; order Plagiorchiida; family Troglotrematidae; genus Paragonimus; species Paragonimus skrjabini miyazakii. Next base: position 76,249 of record JTDE01021650.1, on the reverse strand, counting down.
TACGATTACGTAATTGATTTATAAATTGGTGATAGTCGCTAGGCCTTTAACCGACTCAATCTCATTAGGGAACAGCACATGCCTGCGCTAACCCCTGTTGAAAGAATGACACTTCATCACAGGAGTAGGCAAAGTCACTCTCATTCGGCACAGTGGCCGGCGGCATCAGCTTCGGATTAGCTTTTAACAGTGACCGAGGCCGAGGGACGCCTGCGCATAACACTCACTTCAAGTGGCTTGCACTGCATTGTTTGTAATTCCATTCAAACAATACGTATTCAGTGCGAGCCTGAAGGAATATTATCAGAAGGCGTGCTGGTGAGGTCTTTGTGTCCAGATGGTCAATGCTGGCTAGCCAATTTGCAGGCCATTACGGAGGTGAAGTCCTTCTCTCTTGGAAAGTAAATAGACGCCAGTCGTAAGATCTAAACTGGGAGGAAAAATATTGAAAATATAGGGCAAGTAATGGTTCAGTATAGGAGTGCATTATTATTTCAACCCACATAAGCGGAAGTAAGAGAGCAAAAATGTAAATTTGGACCGAGAAACAAACAGATCATTCGTAATGCAATACACCAACAAAGTTGAAGAAAAGAAATGGTAGAAGGCCACAATGACCAAAGTTTCTGTAGAGAGAGTACGATTTACCAAACGACGGCGGTTGTTGATTGATATGAACGAAGATGCACACACACTCACAAAATAGCCACACAAGCACACGACGTTGACCTGCGCCCATCTGACTCACTTTGGTGTTGATTGCTCAGTCAGAAAAATGTCCTGAACTCTAGGAAATAGCCGGATCTCTGATGGGACTCTTGCGAGCATAGCGAAGTCTTTTAAGTAAAGCGAGGGTCGGTGAACGGTCGCTAAAATTGATGGAGTTTATTAAAACACTGCTAAATGTATGCGGATCGGGTTGGTCTAGTGAGTTGGGGCCCTCGTGACTTAGAAAATCTGTGAATGGAGACAGTTCAAACTAGTGTATTGTTAACGGGGCTCAATTGTGTGAATGTTGCTGTTTTTTGGGTAAATTGTCCGTGAATCATGTGTAACTAAGGGAGCGAAGCGATAAAAGACGTAATACGAAAGCGTCCATCTCTCGTTAGAAAATGACTGCTTGTTTACATGGTATTGGACTCTCGATGTTGTATTTCGGGTGTGGACAGAACGGCTTTGTAAGAAGGTAGGTTTCATCCCTAGCCCTTCATCTGGTTGTATCTTAAGACTTTTGTCCACGGGTGTACGCCCGCTAAGGCTCAGTGTGAACCGTGATGTACTGCTGTCGATAATAATGAGAACATGTAGTAAACAACCCATAATGAATGATGGTATCGATGAATATGGTGAAATTACCAATAATCTGGAAGCTATTCAATTGTAAAGATGTTGAATTTTGTTCGGAGTTCAACAAGCTACGTTGGCTTAAACTTAAATCTCTTTAACCTTAGAAAATATATGTAACTTCCCACTAACAATGTAATTTAGGTAGACGTCGATGGACTTTACTGTATTCTGTTCGAGAAAATCTTGGAAAACCTGATGGACACTACAGGACAGGTCTAAGTTCTAGTACTCACCGGATCTACTACGATATTTCTGAGTTCCAAGGCTGCATCTTAGCTGGGCTGACAGAAACATACCAATTAGAAACATGCAATTATTGTTGCCCGTCCAAATTTAACCAAACTCAGGATATTTCGCGCATCGCTATTTTCATTTTATTTGGCGTAGTTTAAGTGAACCCCGAGTGTTCAGGACGGGTGATATTGCAGAACCAGTGTAGTATCAGTCCCGTTTGGATTGTTCCGGAAACGCATGCAAAGCTAGTAACCACTCCACTTGAAGACTACACCCACAAACCGTTTCCACTTAACGTTCAGGACAGTGGTTTGTCTGCGTCAAATAAGAAATATTTTCCTCAAACTGGCTTAATGATCGAAAGTTTTGACTGAATATGACAGTTGCGATAAACATTATAGTAAACATCGTAGTAAATGAAAGCATATGTTGTCGAAGTAGGGGAAGAGAAGCTTTGAAGGTTTTTAAATTCTGCAGTATTTCATGTCCGTATTATCTTAAACACTTAGGAGCATCTATGAAATCTATCTGTAATCTTTTCCTAGTATGATAACATCGATTTCTTAAAGCCATTGATTTTTATAAACTGTTCATGAAAACCGTTTGCCCGTCAGTCCGTCTATTTTTTGTTTGGTGAATTCACTTGTTTCCACCTTCTTTCAAACAGATTTTACTGGAAGGCACAAGTACCTCCAATGGAACGCAACTTCCACAACCAATTATATCCGACAAAGAAGCAGTATTGAGTAGTTTCTTCAATTCGTTACTCACCAGGAAGAACCTTACTGAAGTAACTACAGCTTCTAATGCGCCGGCGCCCGTACAAAAACAGGCATCTATCCGCAAGCCAACTTCACGAAATCTCGCATCAGAACGGACGAAGAACGCAAACCAAACTGATCAAAGCATGGTAAAAAGAACACAGCGCCTAACACCAGAGACATCACATAAAAAAGAGGGGGTTCCGATAGGTAGTCCACATACAAGCCCCCAGAAATCTACTGCAGATAACAAAGAGATTGAAGCGTCAAATTCCTTAAGTATCGTAAAGGAAACGAGTGGCAAACCACCGATCGAAATAACAGAGGAAGTAAGAAAAGCCAATTTGGAAACGACTCATCCACTGGAGGTTTTAAGTAAAACCTCGAACCCAAAGACTTTGTGTAACGAGCCAGAGGTTCTCAAAACCAAATCAGGAGACCAGGGGTCTGCGAATAAATCAAATAGCATCATGAAATTGAGCACATCTTCCTGTAGCCAAAATAAAAGGTCAGATTCGAAACACACACGGGAGAAGTCAACAGCTATGGATAGACCTGCAAGTAAACAAGAATCTGAGTCCCGGAGAACAACAGAACAAAAACCGGTTTCAAAGTCTAACGCCTCCTCATTGACGACATCAGATGGCAAGAGGACAAGAGAGGATGAGCCCGCCAAAGATCGTCAAAGCAACGCAAAAGAGCTAAAACAGGCATCCCGTGAGAACCCAAATATATCTGTTGGTCTGGCGGCGGATGAGAAACCATTAAAGAATATTGAGGTAGTCCGAAAAGTTCCTAAAGAAACAATAACGATGGGGTGTATATCCGTTAACCCAGCTGAAAAAGGAATGCCTCGAGAAAACGAGAAAACGGACCAACAGAGAACTTCAAGTTCCCAGGATGTGACTGCCGAAAAGATGATTTTCTCTGAATCTCATAGCAGAAAGGAAAAAGTTTTAATTGAAATCGAAACGGCACAGAAAACAAAATATGCTGTATGTGAACAGCCGATTGGAAAGAACGTTGAACACAGCAGTCAACCTGTTCCATCTAAAAAGAAACCAACTAGCTAATCGTTCGTATCTTATGGTGGTGAGTTTAAAATTTACATTTTAACATATTTAATGGATACATCCATCCAAAAGCAAGAATATCGTAGAAATACTCCACCTACCTTTCAGTAGCCGACTGTTGAAAGCATATGTAGGAATAGTTTAAAACGTGAAATAAATTAATCACTAGAGATTATGTTCATATCGCTTGGAACGCTCTGAATATAAAATCAAGATTATGCTGGAGAGCATTGAACAATCTGGTGTCACGCAGTAGACATAAGCGGAGATGGAGATTGCCAATAACGGTTGAAAGAGTGAGCAATCCACTAAGTAGGCAACGGTATTGATGTAAGATTGACGACACAGGTTGACAACTCAGTCGTACATAAGGACAACACGAACGAACAGAATATAAAGTTTAAAACATTGAGTTCCCTTAATCCATTTAGTCAAAACAGAGAGAAGAATTATATTGTGAGATGTTAACATTTCGATTTACTCTCATCAATCGCCAACGTAAAACTAGCAATTTTATACAAACTGCGTATAGCAACAACAACTGAATGAACCAACCACATAGTTCTGAATTTTCGCGCTCTAATAGTTCAATCAATTCCACGGCAAGGGGATTGACTGCGTCAGCCCTTTTGTGCACACAAAACTGGCCGATGTTGTTTGATGAGCATTGCCTAGCTAACCGCTAACAGTTTCGGGTTGCGATTATGTAACAATATCTTGAACGCCTTAACAGGGTCAATTAGGTGACCGGTTGCCAAGATGTGTTTGGCGCTCGATAAAGCCGGGGTCTTCGAGCTTGTTACAGTCAGTGGGTCGTTTTTTGATGTTACCGTTGATAACCACTTAGGAATGTGCTCAGGCATACGTTGATGCAAACGCCGATCTGTCCTGCCTATGTAGATGTCATTGCAACTGCATTTGAACTGGTAGATTACGTGGGAGACAGACTGGTCGATTGGGTGTGTATCGCCGCTATGAAGAGCCAAGCCCCTAGTGCTTAGCAGGATGCGTAGTTGGGCCGCTGAGTAGGTGCGTTGCAACGCCGACATCAATTTGTGACAAATGTTGTTAGTCAAGTGGTCACCTTTAAATTGAATTTGCAGAAATATGTTCTTTTTCTGTGCACTGCAGCTTACCACTTTTGGTTCTTTCATCTTACTGTGGATATCCACAAACTTTTCAATGTAGCCGTTATTCACCAGCGTTTCCCTAACAAACTCATCTTCTTTCTCCAATCGATCTGCTGTGCAAATTATTCTGACTCGTTTATAAGCAATAGGTGCGAAGCTGGTGAACTACAAATATTGTCCACTCCAAGTTGGCTTGCGATAAACAGATCGTTGCAGTGTACCGTCTTGACGTCTGGTTATAAGAATGTCTAAGAGCGGCAAGCAATTGTTAACTTCCACCTCATAAGATACAGAGAGGTTTAAGTGGAGGGAGTTCAAATAGTTATAAAATGAAGTAAAAGCACATTCATCAGTAAAAACTAAAATGTCGTCCACGTAACGTTTGTAAAGCAGGACCCCCGAAATCCTTTCTTGAAATTGCTTTTCAAGCATTCCAAAAAATACATCCGCCAATATATAAGGATATGTTTAAGGATAGAACAAAGATTACCTCCTGATAATGGCTGAACTGTTGGTTTTCTCTCGAGGGTAGTTGTAGTGGTTACCCTCCAAAAAGATGGTTAGTCTTAAAAGGTTGTTAGGTTTAGCTTTTGTTATTGAAATAGCACACCTTAGCATCAACAAACCGGTTTGCGAATTGAGGGATAACGGAACTTACGTAGGCGCCTTGATGCTGATTGTTTGAATATAGACGAGGCTATTTTCAATGGCTAGGTCCCTCTCTCCCCTTCTTTTTTTCTCTTTCCGTATAGGGTTTGCTTTTTTATGGTTGTGTGGTAGTTGGGCATCAGTAAGAACCACTGATGTATTGCTGTCTATGACGATGAGATAACCGAAGCAATTTTTTAAGCCCCCGTAAAAATGTCCATAGAACCTACTGTTAACATAGTCCTTGTAATTTTCAACCCGTCAATAATCCCTTTAAAAAACGCCGGAAGATACTTCCAGAAAAATGTAGCTGTTACTTTTATGCGTCACCCTCCTAAACCGACACCTCAAAGTGGCATGTCCATGAGTCTCGCTCCAAGTCCATCCAACTATAACCGACTTTCAACAATTTGGACTTATCAGGTAAACGGGAACTCGAACCAGACTGAAGCATTTTTCCATCAGACAACCGTGTTTCCTGTACATGGCTTGCGATGGGACCGTTAAGATTGTCGTTTGCAAACAAAAAACTGGTTTGAAAGTATCACAAAAAATTTTTCGTTTTGTAACCAACGGGGAACACCGTAACGTGTTCGCATGTGACAACAAGAATCATACAGGTCACATCAGGCACGGTACACACAGAGGTAAGAACCCAGTCATAAGGGACGAAGGTTATTGGTTTGAATCTGACTTATTCCCATTTAAAACAGGAAAACAAGGATAAAACTAGTTGTGGTTAATAAATGGGTAACAGGAAACTAACCTAGCGTTATATTTTTTCAAAATTGTAGAGTCTTCAATGGAACAAGTTGTTTAACGTTTCGATTAATCGAAATCTCCCATTAGCTCATGGTTATAAAATCTCACGAAGCAGTAGCAAACACAACGACGATCATTCGTGTGTTCCACTGAAAAGAACGTCGCGGGTAATATGCGGGACGGCTATCTCCTACTGCATACACAGATCGCAGTCTCATCTGATATCGCACGTTCAAAACAGGAGACAAATTTGTCTAGTCAAGGGTTACTAGGTTTCCTTTTAAAAGTTAGCTATGAACAAGGTGGTATGAAACAATGAGTCCGTCTTCAAGAAGTGAAAGTTCATGTGAGGCAGCGCATTACACAGTATGATTGGTCCTCTCAACAAAAATTACCTGCTCCAATTAATCGTGCAAGAACGCACACGTTTCCAAGTGGGTTTGTTCCCTATACCTCAGGTCGGTGCTCGTACGCCACATTCCGTGGTATGTGAGAAACAGTTGGTGATCACACTGTGGCCTAGTTATTGGGTTTCTCGGTTTTTCGACATGCCGAGTCTTATGAAGTGACTGTTTATCTCTGTTAACCATCCCTTAAGTGTTGGCTAATGGGACTCTTGGGATTATCCGTGAAGTGAACGAGGTGGGATGCGAAACAATGTTAGAAAAACGATTTACGACATTCGATCCCGCTGAACCTCAAAGTCAAACAATACATTCTAAAAGACGCATTGTGACGAAGTGGTGGTGATGGTGTAGAGTGAACATTATAGACTGTTCAACAAAAACCAACTTACTTTGCTGGTATCCCCACACGTTGTGAAGTTATCGTCGTGAGGCCACCGCCAGTGATTGAATGGGGATGGGCAGCCGCTATCATTTTTTACCTTCAACATCCGTATGGTAGGGCAATATTTGACACTTTATCGTAGTTCATGGAAAATTCAATAACTCCTTGTTCCAATTTGTAAGCTAGGTATGTGCTTATAGCTAAAAGTACAATTTTTCCATTCGACCCGGTGTGCCAGCAGTCGACCACTAAAATGATAACTCGTTCATTCCATCGTAGCCCTGGTTGCGTGTGATCCAGGCGTGCCACCTCACACGGTGTGTTCGTTTTTCTCAACTCCCAGCCAAACAGTCGTACCGAGAAGCATGGAGACGTGCTTCAGTATCGTATGGTGTGCGTTGAGAAGTACACATTCAAAGATTCAACACTGATATCGAAATGGCTACGTGAAAGGCAATGAGTGAACACCACCGGCGGCGGCCGCCTGTCACGTTCTAATGATGGACGAAACTATGGCGACCAGTTTATAAATCCAGTGCCGATTAAGGCTGGCTGATTTGTCTAACTTTAAAGGGATCTGTTTCAACCAGTGTCTGAAACCGCATGCAATTACGCTACAGGCACCCTACCATCCGAGTTATGAAAACAAGTCCAGTCTAAAACGCACGCTCTCAGACAGGTGGAAACAGTCAACTTATTCGGGAGGCTGACTGCTCGGATAACCCAGGAATCCGCTAAAGAATCCTAGCTTCCGGCGTATGTTCGTAGCGCATGTAAGCAAGACTACTTGTTTAACTTCAGCTAGAGTGGAAATTCGCATACACCGACTATATAATCATTGTAGAAACAAAACAATCTTATTAGTGGTACACTGTCCTGGTCCAACGTGGCCAATTGAGTCCGATTTCCACTCATCACGCCGAAACTCAAAGCTTGGAGAACCACGGACACCTTTAGTATCTACGGCTATTGCCAGTGAATCGACTCGAAGGCTTTTCAACTTGTTATTTATAGCCCGAGGAACACGAAACTAAATTCCCGGGGCGGTACGCATACATCGTTACGTGTCCCGAGCACTACCATACACCTGATTCGTTGTATTGGACGAATAAGACTCGAGTTAGACTGGAAACACATAGGAATTAGTAGTACTACGTCGTCGTCAGCAGTGCTAAACACATCTGATTGAATTCGTACAAGGCAAAAAGCGATCACTTTGCGCACCCGCTTCGAGTATTCAGTAATACTTTTTTCTCCCGCGTAAACTCAATATGCCGGGATCAACACGGAGACCACGGGACGTTTTCCTGATCAAACTCACTCGTTGTTGCCGGTGTCATTTTGAAATACCGCTGGTAACGGAATGTCGTTATCATTCTTGATCATGCCGCATTTTGAATCGTTGGCTTGTTTGCCACAACCGATCGTTGTTTACTAATCCCAACGTATTAAGGACAGAGAATGATCAGAAAGCGGTTGATAGAAACCGAGTGCCAGGTAGGTTGGAGGAAAAATAACGAGAGCTTCCAACCGGAAACCGCCTCGAGCATCCTCTTAATGCCAAATCCATAAGAGTAAACAAATGAAATTCTTGAAATAGATAGGTTTCAGTTCGATTTTTGTCATCCATTAGAGCGTAACAATTCGGCGTAAGTATTCATGAAAAGGCCCGTAGGTTGAGTAAATTGATTCTTCCGTTTTTGGTAAAGATAAGAAAGTAAACGCTATACAGGTAACCTCATCATTCAAAATATAATGCGAACATTAGCAAGAACCTACCGGATAGTATGTTAAACAACCACCGTCAGCTTACGATTTCAGAACTACCTGTAGGCAATGGTCTTACGAAGTCAAACGTTACCAATAATTCAAATTACTGACTGTTTACACGATGTTATGAATTCTCAATTTAATTCGAGCATATCGTCAGTTTAGTTACTTCCGATACAACTGTATGTATTTAATTGTTTTCTTTTCAAACTATAAGTCATGAAACATCATTACACTTTTTCACACTGAAAGGTGGTCAGCTCATCGATGGTGTTGGGATTGTTTTGGACCTGACTCGCAATTTGAAAATATTTGGATACTGGAAGCCTGGCATGAAGATGCAAACGTATGTCGCCTTCTGACGAAACAATACACAATCAGTTAATTACTAACCGTCACCAGTACAATTCCATGTGAGTGATATATGTGAGTATACAAACAATTGGTTATGGTCTTCTAAGTACACATTTCCCGGAAAAAAATAAAAACGAATGAACCCTTGGTCTTTTGCAGAATAACCTTAACTGATACCAAACGTTATTCGGGGTTTATACTATTTCTAAATTTGGCTGCAAAATGCTATGCAGTAATAGCAAGACAAATCGAAACAATATAGGCAGGAACATATGACATACAATGCCTTCGGCACAAGAATCGCGGACCAACGAAAACGGTACGAATGAATAATAAATAACTATCATCCACTAGATATTCCTCAATGAGAAGTTACCCAGATAAAAACCAGTGCATTGAGTTTGGCATCTACATATAGAATACCACCATTCTCTTTCTTGTGGAAGCTACATGGAACACATGCTATTTGAAAACGGTTAAAACGACAAGTGCAAGATGAGCAGACACATTTTTGGTGGACTAGAAGTTGAAAAGTGGGTGTCAACTCATTTCGTACGTGGCTCCCATTGGCTTCAAAGCGAAAAACACGAGCGAAGCAGTTCTAACAATGATGTATATTTCGGAGTCACATAAGTGCGTACAAACAAGAAAAAGGACGAGATCAATAAATGATGACCAAATGCCCTCTTGAAGTCCTGAACGACTACTGACGAAATAATCACTTAAGTGGGGAAAAAATCCGTAATGAAAGTGAAAACTACACTGCACCATTACGCTTCAAATACGTAAATTAAATGTGAAGCAAACAATATGATTCGGAAACTTGAAAGAAATCAACCGACTGTAATTACAGAAGGTCGACTGATGCTCAAAAGTAGAGGAAATTAGGTTTTTTTTTCATCCGATGTAGTAGACGAAGTAGTTATGGCTTCTCTATTACCACAGCTTTGTAGTTCTGAATGACGCTTGACGACCGCATCCTGTTCAATTGCTGCGAACCCAGGTGGCAAAAGGTTAGCCGCATTAATACCGCGACAAAATACACGTGAAGGTCTCACAAGTAATCCATGACCAGGACGGCATGTGAAGTAACGTCTACCAGCAACCGATCCGTCATGACGACCGCGAGGGCGACGTAGTTCTACACCCAGCCATATGCCATCCGCAAAAGATATCTGCCCAATGTAGCGTAAAGTGCCTGAAAAATCAATTTGTTACAGCTATAGAAACGAGAAATCGAAGACCTCAAACATAAGGCTAGGTCCAAGTTTAGTCATACTGTTGCCTATTTAGGCTTGGATAACTAAATAATACTTGCTTCACGTCTGACCCAAAAATCAATAAACCTACAGTAGTGGGCCAATGTTTCGTTTTCCAGTTATTGCTACGACAATGAAAGAAAAACTAAGTGATTGCATGGTACCCAATTAAAAGGGATTTTTAAAATGGAAAGTTGAAGACCATGAATGTCACGCGTTAAAAAAGAGGAACCTTAAAAAGCAGAAATGATACTAATAAATCAAACCGCGTGTGACATTTACATACATTACACAATTAGAGCGAGAAAACACTAGGTGAATGATTAACTGTAAGAACGATGACATATTGTTATCAGAATACAACAGACAATGAATTCCAAAAACTAACCTATTTCGCCGGCACAGAGCACTTGCATTCCCTCTATGAGATGAAAAGGAGATGTCTCTGTGATAACCCCAGTGTTGTTGCGTCCGGGTTTTGAAAGAGACTGTAGCAACGAGACCGGTATTTCTGGTCTGTCAACTACAACTCGACCAACCACCGGTGAGGTGGTTGTAGACCAGGACATTCGAGTTCGCAGACGATCTTTCTCACATTGGTGATTGGGATCGGCATAACACGATCCGCTCATTGAAGAGCGCTTTGAAAATTTACCGCTACTTTGCGGAGTTCGTGGACGATTTGGTAATCTCTGAAGTCTACTGATCGGTGCAAACACGCCATGATCAGCAGGACACTCGAAATAGAATATCCCTCCAATGGAACCATTATTCTTTCCGACAGCCTGTTCTAACTCTATACCATACCACGTACCCGAAGCAAAGTGTGTTGGGCCGATGAAACGAATGATCCCTCGCCGTTGCCCGGAAACGAGGACTCGATCACCTAATTGAAACTTCAGAGTCGCATCAACATCTGGAGAACGTAGTCCTAAATGTGATAGCACAAAACAACGATAATGTTAGTTCCTTAACTACAGACTGTAGTCGTTGAACGGACCGTTAGCCCTTAACCTTCAGCTTGAAAGAAACAAGAACTTGCAAGTCTGTGGTTGTAGCTTATCAGTAAATCTTTCAGATCACTTAAGGACAACGAAAATAGTCGCAATATTCATCTAGAAAACAAGGAAATAAATTGAAGTGTAGGAAACGGAATGCCAGTTAATAAAAACGACATAGCGAACCGCGTATATCAGTGTAAGGAGATGATCACATCGACACTGTAGACAACTTCCGGTGACTGGTCATTTGAGAAAACAAGCCCAGCGTTTCGATACTAATACGAACGTACTTGAACTCTGCAAGTAAATTCCAAATTATTTGCTAGTCATGAAAGTAGCATAACGTATTGGAACAAAAATACCTCCAGTGGCGTGACTAGAACATCACCATGAATTGAAATTGTTGGTGATGGATAAATGGACAGTCACCTACCCGTATCAACCTTAGCAGTCACATGAGACAAATCAATAGGACGAGAAGTTAGTGGAGGAGTAGATAGGCGCTCCTGTTCCATTGAACTGGTAAGAGAATAGCTTGATCGCGACATTGGTAAACGTCGCTTGGTTTCATCGTACGTCGTATCAAAAGCACAACCTCTGTTTCGACCTTGTTCATCTAGGGGACTTTTTCTGCCCGAGGAATTGCTTGCAACCAAATTGCACTGATTTCCAAAACCTTCAGCAAGAGCTTTGTAAACACGACCAATTGGAGAGAAGACACCGTGGTTAGCAGCGCAACTGAAATATTGTACCTTGTGTGGAAAAAGACAGACAAAAACGATCAACACACTCAAAACTTCTGATGAAGAAGTGAGAACACTCCTGCGTTGCCAGGATCTACCACATAAACATGTATAGACATGAAACGTAAGATCGTGAACATTTAAACGACCCGGAAATAGAATATATATATATATATATATATATATATAGAGTATATTATTGTTTTTATTCGAATAATCCGAGATCGGATGTGTAGACGCTGTAAAAACGAAAACTAAACTAATGGCAAATGGTGGAGAATCATCTACGACTACCAATTATTGAGAAGCCGCAATGAAGAAGGAGCAAGCTTGTGTGCACACAAGACTGTTAGCGCTTGGTTCTGTTTTGCTGTACGGTTCGGAAACGTGGCCTGTTCGCAACGAAACTAAAGGCAGACTTGCTGTGCTTGATCATCGTTGACTCCGCCGAATACACCCACATCAAGTGGACTAACCGCGTGAGCAATATGACCGTTCGTCGGCGCGTAGTCTGAAACGCCCATGATGCACGATTAATTGGTCAACTAGTCGCAATGCATAGCCTTCGATGGTTGGGTCACGTACTCCACCGCATGTCGTTTACCGTACCGGGTACTACACACTGAGACTACCAACGTTTAGGTAAAACCGCGTGGTAGTCAGGCAACAACGCGGTCACGAAATATGAAACCTAGCAGTTCCATTGCCTGTCTGGCTGGGGTCCTCGTGATCGCTCAAATCGCTGTTAGAAACGCTATCTGGGGCGGCAGTGTGCCGCAATCAATGGCATATTTCTATTCAAACCATTTCTAGTTCTTCCGCCTAGTCTCTCTTCATCATTTTTTGACCTTTTCAGTAACGTTCTTATCTATGATATATTCCGCGTCACTGTTGAGGTGAGCGGCGGGCCGAACCACAGTACCTTCTGATCTAGCTCAAAACTTGTCATATGACATGATGTGCGAGCGTTTTGTAGGAATGCGGATTAAGAGCCGACTGACTAAACTCTGGGAACACTTGTCAGTGAAATAAAATCGAAGACAGCTGACAACGCGATCAACATGCCGGATGATCGTTTGCCGCAAGGAATATTACATTTGAGTAATAAACACGTGCAAGCATCATGCAAGCTTAACAAGGTAAGATGACATCTGTCATGGACTTTCATAAAAATTGTAGTGCAGATGAGAAATAATCTAACTGAGGAAGTTTTAATGGTGAACAAAACGGTCTAACAAAACAGTACAATAGATAAATAAACGATGCTAGTGCAGTATCAAATAGTATGGTCTAGTGACAATTTTATCCACTACAGGCGTCGTTTTGTCTTAGATTAGCTTCATCGCGAGGCACGAAACTAAGCATGTGTGTCACGCTGTTAGTAATCAGCACAGTTCACTCGATCAAAGAAAAGACAGGCAGTGATTAGAGCGAGTTATACTTTTGAAGAGCGTGCGATAAACACGCCAACCAAACGACATCGTGGAACAGTGCACAAAAACAAATACGCACAACGAACACCACAAAACGCATGTCACCTGTTACTCTAATTAGTTGCGATAATGATGTTCTCAGACAAGACAGGTGTACCCTTCTGAGTTTACGTGGCATGTTTTTCCTCCATGACGGATATTCTTGCGCCACACTGATCAACTGGAGTAACCGACCATAGGTGAAACTATAAGTTACCCTACAGGCATTAATGATTGTGCAACCCCATTAGAGCTATTGTGACGTAGAATGGATGACCACAATAGTTATATAGACAGATGATGCAAACATACTGATGTCAGTTAAGTAAAGGTTATTTCAAAGGGGTTATGGTTAAATAAACCTATCATCAATGATAGCTAAGTTAACACTGATACTTCACTGCCACACATTCATGTAATAACAAGTGCAGGAAATACAAAATTGATGGAGATGTAAGGGAATAAAATGCATGAAACAGTTACGAGTCCATGTTCAAACAGACCAGGTCAAGGGATTCATACCCTACAAGTGGCATCCGACCAGGAAGAAACAAGCAAAAGAAGATGACATTTGTAAAATAGGATCATGATCTCCTTTAGTCACGTTTATCATACAAATGAGCCAATCACGCAACGAACCACCTTCAGTAACATCTCCAGCCACAGGCTAGGTGAACCACGGGGTCGTTTTCTCAGGAAACAAACAGGAATCACAGTTGACAATACACTAGTAACTGTTTTTATTCATTTTAACCATAAGTAGGATAACGTCTGCCCTTATTTATAGGTGTGGTCAACACCCAGAATTAATAAAAATAGTGACTTTTTACTGCCATTCACGTCATTCGAAATATTTGTTGAATTAAACAAGCGCGCTCACGCCAGCAACAGTTCCATTATTTCGTCCCAGCGGTTGATCCAGTTCAACGCCGACCCATATACCGGAAGCGAACGCAACCGGACCACAGTACCGTAGTTTTCCGATGCGACCTCCAACGTCAAAGCATCGAGCAGGAGCATCTAACTTCGCATGACTTGTATTACCCGAACCAATACATACACGATCATTAAGGGAGAGTCCGAGAGACTGCAACGTAACTTTTGCTGAGATGGACGACGTAGATGGTACCGGATGATTTACTTTACTCGGCCGTACGGGCGGTGCGGTTCTAGGTCGGGTGGGAGTTGAAACTGTGTTTACCTGAGTGGTGGTTGCCCGGCGAATGCGTGGAGAAAGAAAGCCACTTTCAGCTGTGGAAACGAACAAAAGGGCGGAAAGAGGTTTGCCACAGACATTTTCATCATCATACGTGATGGTGAGTGAGACGTACCTGTTCGTGTACAAGAATGAAAACATTGTAACATACACCGAAATTCACCACTTTATGTTAATATTACACAGCAGGACACACAGAGTGCATTTTCGTCATTGAAACCCAAGAATTTTCAGGCAGAGAAGTTTAAGGTTTACCTATCGCAATTAACACGAGTTAATTTTTAAGGCGGGTTTACACACAATAGTTGCGCATGTATGTGTTTCTATACCTGCATAGCATCAGGGACAAAATACTAGTATTGCTGGTGAATTCATTGTCCACTTTCGTTAGAACAAAATTACAGATAGTTCAATCATTGAACCATGTCGCAATATGCGCTTGCGCACCAACGCAAAATCTTTAGAACTCCGAGAGTAGCAAATGATGAGCTCAGAATATAAACCTTAGTTCCTCACTGGAATCGTGTTCCAACAGTAGCGTACTGAAACAATGGGTCTTGTAGCACATTCCAACAACGGCTGCACGTAACCAACCATCAATGATCACCTCATGAGATGACAATAACATCAGCAGTTCGTGCTTATGCTTAACTCA
>JTDE01021650.1:47007-60935 GCA_014338405.1 Paragonimus skrjabini miyazakii | reverse complement strand
TGCGATAGAAATAGCACACAGTACCAATCACGTTCGAATGGATCCTCATAAGTTAGAAGCAAACGAACTGTTGTAAACCCTTCTAAACGATACGCTGGTTCGGTCTTGCTATCGTAATGCGCTTGGCATGATTCAGATTCTCCTCCCGTTAATAATTCACACGAAAATTTCGGTCTCGAAAAGTACTGCGACTGTCCCAGTATTCGCACCCAAGACAATCCAAAGGACGCGCACAAAAACTAACTCTGTTCCGTCCCAAACTGTGTGCAATCAAGGCGACAAGGACAAAATACTTATAGGGTGCGTAGTGGTCATAAGAACATTCCCGAATCATAAAAAGAGAAGGACATTTACCGGAAAAAAATGGTTAGGGTCACTAGTGGGCACAACGGAGTAAAAAGTCTGACGGGTAAAAACTAGCCAAGGTCACTCTCTCGGTCGCTCTAAGCAGGTCCGCTAACTAGGACAGACAACCGTTTTTTTCTCACGGCGGAGGCTTCTTGGGACGGTAACAGGGTGGGCGCCATAACAGTAAAGATAAGACCTTGACAATCGAAAAGAGATTATCACGCATGCTGCGCAGAATAAAACAAGCTGATTCAACTGGTACCTATGTATTTAATTGTACATGTCCGACAGGATCTCGTATTCCGCGGTTATACGGTCTGCCTATGATACAGACGGACGGAATACAACTCAGACCGATACTTGACATGTGCAACTCCCCTTACCATGCGACTGCACAGTGGCTAGTAAAAATCCTGGAACTCGTGAAGAAAAAAATAACTACACAGTTTAAAAGATACTTTCGAATTCGTGGACTCTTCGGAAAACCTTAACGTGACGGACAAGAAAATGCTGTCTCTTGATGTAACGTCGTTGTTTACTAACATACCATCGACAGGAACCACTAATTTTTGTGTGATTATATTGAGAATCACCAAATTAACATTGGACTGTCCGTAGGTCTTAAAGAATTATTATTGTTCTGCACAAGCAATATCTAATTTCAGTTTAACGGAGAGCTATACCGTCAGGTTGATGGTGTTGCTATGGGATCTTCACTGGGACCAATTCTTCCGGACATCTTCATGAGCATACTTGAAAACAACAAGTTGGATGATGTGATTAGAGAAACAAGCTATAATCGAAAATATGTATACGGCATTATTTGCGTAGTAGACAGTTTAGAAGACCCGCAGAAACTACTAGGCATTTTTAACAAGGCTCACTACGACATTAAATTCACTTTGGAGGAAGAAATTAATGGACGGATGTCCTTTCTTGACGTGGCACTGATACGCAGACCAGATGGTTAACTACAGAGGAGCGTATTTAGGGAAAAAACATGGACTGGTCAATAACTGCACTCCCATAGCTACGTACCGCTCATTCTCAAACGTGGTCTGATATATTATCTGACGAACAGAGCAAAGAGGATCTCCACAGGTAACACGATAGAGGCGGAACTAAAGAATTTACGGGAGATTCTTAGTACTAACGTCTATCCAGAAAACTTCATCAATAGTAACATGCAGGATAGACAACTGCGACCCCCAGTGGACAATGCCGATAAGAAGAACGTCTACTTGTCGTTGCCATTCAAGGGTGATTCAGCGGCAGAGTTGATATCACGTCAAATCGCCAATGCTATCAACATGACTTATTATGCCACTAGCTCTGTTGTTACATTTCACCCAAAACGGGTGGTTCCACTGAATTCGAAGGATAACGTCCTAATAATTTTGCCTCTTTCTTGATCTATTTATTTGACTGTTCCTGTGATTCAGCATACATAACTAGGCGTTTATCTGAAAGAATCCGTGAACAGTGCCCCGCTTGGCTTCACTCTGGGATCACAAAACTAATAAGTTCATCTACTCTGGCCCATTTGGTCGATTGTAATCAACACACAAGCACGATGACAGCATTTCGTACCGTCTATCGGGTCCCGGCCATCTTGTGGCGAAAGGTCAAATGCCACATCCTGTCGATAGCCGAGGTGGTCGCTATCCGACTATGTCACCCGGATCTGTGTGTGCATAAACAATTCGCTCAAACCCTGAGGCTTCCTTGGCTGAACACGGCCGCCCAACCCGTGAAACAATTTGTCCCCGTCCCACTGTCTCAACTTGATTAACAATGACTAACTAGAACCAACTTTGTTTGTGTTCCTTTACCACAGCGAAGTAGTGTTAATCTTATATCCAATTGCAATGTCCTTTCAGTAATCTTTGATCATTAACATTGTAACTCGTCACTTAATTTTATATAATTGTACTAGCCAGTCTGTTCGCTGAAACTTTGTTTTTCATGAACATATAAGGGCTCAAATACAGCCATGGGCCTCTGTCAACGTAGATGGTTTCAAGCCTACAGACTAAGACAAGACGGTGCATAGACTTTTCAAGTCCAATTATGTGGATCAACTCTATCCCTCCCAGGTGTTTACCGATGTATATTCTACCTCTTCTGTTTTTGACCGTTAATTGGACCTTGGCCCAGACGTTTTCGTTCATCGCATCAGTTTGATAATTGTGATGATACCCATTTGTCTATTATTGTACTTTGCTTGAGTGGTACGTGTATTCCCTCTTTGGAGGTCGGCTCATTCCGGTTGCTTTTGAGACTCTTAACTGCTCAGAAGAATTCTGTTGCGTATGAATGTCACATTACGTAATAATTCATGTCGAGTCTGTTCAGCACCAACTTGTAATCTACTTCTCGGAAACGACCTGTCGATCGAAACTGTTGAGGTTGATTAAGTGTTCACTTTGACAATCTGTTCAATAGTACGGTGGCATTGTGATCCAATGTTTTGATTATTTGAGGTCGGTGGTTTAGTGCTACGCGTTGCTCAACATCTTCGTGGAAAATCGTATAAACAGTAGATACCTATAGCAATTGCACTGCTCAAACCAGTGAAGCGTTCTACGCAGTAATACAAACTTCATGGTGTGGCGCAGATAAATGTCAATAGCCTCGTTGATGGTTTCGCTGAAAATTGGCACTACGGACAAGTTACGTTTTTAGCTTTTACATCACCAGATGTTCATTGCCATGTGTCATATACGGTCACGTGTAGACTGGGTGGTGTCAGACTACGCCTAAAAAGCGCCAGTCAAGGTAACCAAATTCGGAACTGTGATCGTGTTAATCCGGGCATCGCAACCACTATCCTCAGTGGGCACGTGACACAGACAAACTAAAAAGCCTACTAACGTTGTGACCGCAAAAGACGCCTGGCCTGAGAAACCGTTTATTGCGCAAACTCCCGTATATGTCATTTTAAAAATCAAACCTCAAACACGTACACCCATTTGCACGTCATACATACATTCACATACATCGGGTGACAGTACGTTGTCACTCGCTTCGGTGGAACTTCTGACGGACTTCTGTCCGTCGTTTCACTGACGTTCGGAGCTTGCCCTTTTGTTCCTGAATGTCGCCTGTGGGTAATATACTACTTATGAGTAGTATACTACTCACAACGAAACTGCCTGTCATACAACACTAATGCTATGTGACACAAAAGCAGAGTTCGTCTTACTCACTTTCTCAGTTGACCACACTTTTTAACTGGTGATTAGTGAGTAGGACTGAACGTTTAACAAACATACTACACTAGCCTGTTGTGAGAACCGCCGGACATCTGAAGATCTTAAGGAATTTCCAGTGATAAATTACCTCCTACGATCACGACAGCACCAGCCGTACGTAACAAGGTCTATTGCCCAGATTGCCAGTGAGACTGGTCGAAAATCAGTTCGGGTTGCAGAGTTCGAAATGTTAAATTAGTGCTACAAGTTGGTTTAGTACACACACACACACACACACACACAACAGCGAGCAGTTTATCGCTAAAGTCAGACGTTGAGGTCGATGGGGTTCACACCCAATAAAAACAAGAACGAAACAATAGATTACCAAAGCACGGGCAAGAGTCAACAATCTAGAGTGGAATTTGAGTTGGAAGGGGAAAACTACAAGGGAAACGGTGACACGCAAGACATCTAAAACTAGTGTTGTTTGAAAATAACCGGTACTCAGCGTAACGTTGAAACAGCAGCCAGATATGATATTAGGGAACTGATGTTAGCTCAGTTTTATCTAGGAGAGACTCAACATTCCACTCCATCGATCAAAACGTTCACAACCCCCAATAAAACAAGCGCATCCGAATGGTGTAGCTATCTGAGAGTAAATCGGCCTTTTGAGCAACATCACTACCGATTTGATCAATGTAGTTAGTAAAAGAGTGAGTAAACAGATTTTTGAGTCGGTTCCAATGGAATCTGTCAAACAGGGAGCACAGTTTACTGTTAGGAGAAGCACAATCTACTAACCTGGCTGTCACCGTCGTGCTGAGGATCAAAACTACTCCAACCTGGCTGAGGGAAATGATTAGTCATCTATAGTCACTTACAGTATACACTGGACGGCGGAGGTGCTGTCCGTTTTAAAAATTGATCACTATGATGAACTATAGACGTTACCTTTCAGTAACTGTAGAGTCGGAGCGCGAATGATTAGCTGATCTGTGTTTCGAAGAATAAATATTTAAGTCTGGGATTAGCATGTTTATATTACACAGTTGTAAGTTAACTTAGATACAGGTAGCTCGATCAGACTTGGACAGAATAGCTGAAAAGTAAGCACCATGCGACAGATGAAAGAGGACGATATCTGTTATCGGTTCCCCACTAAAGGACACAGGAAGACCCGCAACACTGTTGTAACTCAGGATTCTATCTGTTGCAAAACTTCGGCACTAAGATAAACCGTATACACTCTGTGAATATCCTTTACACGAGTTAATTAGGTATCACAGCAATAAGAGAGAACAAAGTTGCACCATACAGTTAGCCTCAGTTGAGTCTTGTCAATTGAATCAAAGACCCATCTCAGGTTTAAGAGTACAGCAACTGATAAAGTTATGGATGGTGGTAGTCGCGCGTACAACATAGCGTGAATATGTGACTTACACAACCACGGTCATGGCGAAACTCAGCCTTCAGTTTACGAAAGTAATTTTGACGTAGTGAGAAACGAACTGATTATTCTATTGTTAGTACAGGCGTTACGCGAATCACTGATGAACAAGCGCCAATCAGTCGGAATTAGTTAACCAAGAGCAACCGGATCAATGTCATAGGCTTCCTGATTTGGAATGGGAATTTCATACTTGAGTTGGAGAAAGTTCGTTTGCATCGAATGACTTGTGCGAGCTCAGTAATCGGTAAGACTTGGACTTCGGTTGACTAGAATATTTCCATACGCCGAAGCGTCCCAGATGGCGTGGTCAACAGCACTGGTGGCTAGCTGAACCGATGTCCAGCTTAATCAGTCTAACGTCTTAAGTGCTGTCGCAAGTTATGAATGAACTCACCAGTTGTCCAGTTCAAAGTTTGGGGTTTGAGATGAGGATGCCGGAAACCTAGCACAAAGAACATGAATCTCAAATAAGATATGTCGTATCTTCTATCAATCATTCAGTATGGATCGCGTGGTCACTTAAGTAATTGTTTCCACCTTCACGTGACACTCAAAGTAACAATTTTAATTGGTTTAATCAACTTTTCCAGGTCGGAGATTCGGGCGAACGAATGTGGCGCTGAAATACTGTTAGTAGACTGTCTTGTATCGTAGTACCGTAAGTCGTGGATTATGCACAACCGGGTGAGGCTTACCCTTTTTGGTCGGGACATTCGTTCAGCGCTGGTACTCACCGACACAGCAACTGATGACAGGAATACTTTAGCTGGCTAACAGTACGAACGCAGGATGACGATATCAGCGGACTAAGTCAACAGTGTGACGCTGGAGAAACAAGTCCAGTTCGAAACTTCAAGGAGAAAACTATTCGAGGCAAGGGTACATCAATTCAAACCGCAATCCGGCTTTACAGTTCCCGACTAGCAGACGGTGAAGTCAATGACGGAGATATTTTAGGAGCATTCGCCCACAGTCAACCTGTGGTATCAGTCTCAAACTGATATAGAGCAAGGCGGTCAATCATGTATCAGTTGCCACCACCGTCAACAGTAAATGCGAGCGACACAAACTTACATTCAGGAATGGGAACCAATCCAAATGACCCATCACTATGTATGCCTTCAAATCTACAAATCAGGCAGACACAAGCAACCAACTTACCGCCGAACTGGAACACGACCCTAACGTAAATTTGTGCGTGGTAACAACGGATAGTCGACGCAAGCCGAACTTCAAATACGATACAGCAATAGTGCGAAGTGGGCTTTCGTCAAATGCCTCCAACAATTCGAGTGCCCTTGTCAATTCGACACCACTGGAAAGAATCACAGGATAGGAGATGTGACATCGAACGAGCCGTCTACCGCTTGTTCTAACTGCGACAACTGGTACCATGTTCGCTTTTGCTGATTCAAACAACACGTCTGTTCGCAGTGCAATAAACGATGCCACAAAGTTATAACAAACCTTCAATGCCCAAAGTTCGGTGAGTACCGCAAGAGTACTAAACACCCGAAGCAGACCAATTAGCACCCGGACTGTCTGTATAAGCAGCCGGATCTCCAACGAGTATTATTCATTACCGTTCTTACTGCGTGCCAGTGATGTGCAATATGCAAAATGTCGCCCCACTATTCGTCCCGTCTATGAAATGCCTCATAAGCCCATCTACGTGAAAAAAATCCCCGAAAGGATTGGCCAGAGTAGATCAGATTCGTCTCCCGGACTGAGGCCCTCGCGATTCATAGTCGGCGGCTGGAAACGTTAGGTTAGATGATAGCTAATTGAGCTCGATAGCGTGAATGTTGTCGCTGTTTATCCGAGTTGTCTGTGAATTGATTGCACTTAATGATGCGTAGCAGTGAGAGCTGTAAGGAGGCTGTCTTGCTGGTGACGCCTTACTTCCACTCAGCTCGGTTTTGTTTGCAAGGTGTAAGCAACTTGATGTTCAACGTTTGAATACAGACTTAGCTATTTTTAGTGGTTAGGTTCCTTCCTGTCCCCTGCATTCTTTACCTTCTCTCTTCCTATAGACAGATTGCTTTTTTCCCATCGTGGCTATGTGGTAGTTAAGCATCAGTGCGCACCATGGATGTATTGCTGAATATGATGATGACGATATTCCAACATGACGCGTGCCACCCCGTCACAAAAGGGTTTCAGATGCCCGAACGCGAGTACATGAGCGCAGACACAACAAGCCCGCCGTCTCAAGTGCTGTCCTTAAGGCGCACACATACCTCCAATCTCCGTCAAACACGGATAGCCACAGGATAGCGCATCAATCATCTGGGAGACCACCGGCTCCAACGGGGATGTGAGGTTTGCTGGGTACCGACAGCATCTGCATTCCGTTCGAACGGCAACAGAACCAACGTGGACACCGGACCCTAGAAACAGCAAATATATGTAACACCAACCATGATGTACAGCACCACACAGGCAAGCGCTGCTGAAAAATATAAATACAGCGTCCTTTCCGTAACAACGTCAAACTGGGTGCACTGGGATGATGATGATGATGATAAACAACTTGGCCTGGTCGCTTTTCCAATTTGAACAATGTGCAACCAAGTACGGTCCCTCGCCACGACGACTGAGATAGTCCTACGGTTTGCGTCAATGTTTCAGGAAGGACTGGGACGCTGCTCTCAGAATCAATGAATCCTGCATCCATCTCCGGGAGTTCAACCCGTCTATCGTCCGAAAAGAGCAGTACCGTACGCAGCTTTGGCACTCGTGAACCCAGAGCTCAAACGCCTTGAGGAACGGGGCGTCCTCATTCCTGAGATTGTACCGCTGACTTCACCAACGGCGATTGCCACTACCAACTCTCTTCAACGACCGTGCAGTCAGCCTAGTCTCACCGAAACAATTGTGTCTCACAATAGTATCCAATTCGTATCCGGTCAGTTTGGCGAATTCTGCAGGCGTAAAGTCATTGAATACGTTCGGTCGCCTCCATATCATCCGCAGTCCAACGGGCAGGCAAAACGTTTCGGCTACATACGCAAACGTGCCCTTCTCAAAACGCGTAGGGAGGGGGCGTCTGAAGAAAGCTTACGGCAACTTCCACTCGTCTACCGCAGGAATCCTAGCAAGTTGTTGTCAAAGCCCTTATGAATCGTAAACTGTGAACCCCAATGACCTCCATGATCCCGATGAGCCAATCAGAACGGAAGCAGTTTTCTTCCGAAGAACACACTTCATAATCAGTTCGATCGCCTGTCTACTTCCGCGAGTATCGATCCGATGACAACCAGTGGACAGAAGGTGTGATAACGAGACGCCCGGGCAAGGTGCTTCATGATATTTCCGTTGCGGCGGACACTTGGGTCCGCCATCGCAATCAACTCCGGCCTCGCCATAGTGCCAATGAAGAAATCTGTGACGACCAGAGGACTATATCGTTTTTACCTACTCCTGGACACGTTCGAGATTCCCGAATCGTCAACCTTATCCCTGTCGGCCGCCAAGACAAGTCGTCCTCTCAAACGTTGGAGGCATCCACAACGCCGACCATCGAGTCTTATTCAAGTTGACCCGAAGAAGACCACCTACCGCCAATCTTCGTAACGGAGGTGTCGGGGAAGAACCCAAATCCCCGAAAATGCCGTTTTCATTCGCCTTTGGAAAGACCTATCTCATTCTGAGCGAAGTGACCTTCATAGTCAGCACGGTCATGTGCCACTTCACTCTTTACGGGCGTCTCAGCCTTTGTGACAATTTCCGGTACCTCGCCTACGCACTTCGCCCTTCACGAGCGTTCCCATCCTTGTGCTAAGTCCTGGCATCCCGCCCACATGCTCGTCCTTTAACTAGGACAGCATTGTACTGTCCGAATATTTATCCGGTCCACTTCTGCCCTTGTTTTCTGATTGGTCACAAACCCTTTAAATGTGGTCTATTTTGTGGCCGGGTTGTCTTCGGATCGAGTGACATAAAGTGGCTCTGTCCGGAGGCTAGTCTTTTCTGTGTTCGTTCGTTAGCTTCTGGTGGCTGGGTTGGCCCGGAAGATACGTATTTGTCGTGCATACTCCGTAATCAGTTGTTCATTACCATTGACCGTCGTTCCATTACCCACCGTTTCACTAATCGTTATTCTGTTGTTTGCTTACGCGCTCGTAGGTCGTATACCAAGTTACAACACAGGGGAATGTCGGTGGTCAAAGCGAAAAGATTTTACATCCACCGTGATGTGTATACAGTGCTTTAAACCACTGGGTACATCAATGGCTTCAGAAAGAATGTGAAAAGGAACCCCATTTTTTCCATCCAAAACCGCCCTCTTCTTTGAGAAAACGATTCTACCCAATCAGAATGAGCAGAAATTCCCAAAACAATGGGGGGGGGGTAATCTTCGCTATCTTTTCACCTGGTCGACCTTAATTCTGGTATGCTAATTCGTGAGCTGACGTCCTTAACAAGCTGTAATAGCTGAACTTTGGCCTTCTGATTCGACAATGTTTGTAGGTCACTATGCATCATATAAATACCCTGTATTTTTCTCCCTGTTGCACGTTTTGGAACGAAACAAAGTTGTTTTCTGCACCCATCTTTTGGTTCAATTTAGGAGCAATTTATGGGGACAGTCACATTAATCTTGGGATCAAGGCTTTCCGTTGTCTCTATTACAAAGAAAATTCGATTTCTGTCAGGCGCAGTGCTATTTCGTGGACGAACCAGCATATCTTTCCGGGAGTTTACAACAGAATTCAAAATATACCAGAACTCAATCAATGATTATGGAGCACATAACTGCAAGTCATGAATGACCCCTTAAAATCCACTACAGTAATACCAGCCCTCGCTCCTTGGCTGTAGAAGCAGCTTAACTACCGAAGACGTCGACTGGGGCTTGGGTTACACAAGCCGAAAAGTGCAAATAATAGTAAATGCGGCGAAACTGGATTATTTTTGCATGTACTCCGAAACTGGTTTTATGCTAAAGGGGACGAATGTAAGGTGCTGAGTGTTCGAACGATAGGCTAACGGTGTTGCATGCCTGTGATATGGAAGGTGAGAAGTCGACCTGCATAACAAATTGGAAGTCAGAGTCCTAGTTGTACTGGAAAGAAGACCCGTTTTAGTTTCACAGCTAAGTGCCTATCTAACCAGAAAGCCCGAGGGATTAGAGGATTGGCTAACGCGACTCAACAACAAAACGATCACAAACAAAAACGAATATGTCACTGTTGGATAACTGCACGGCGCACCAATGCGTATGGCACAAAGTCGAAAATATCCATCTCACAACCACCAAACGTAGCGAATACTCAAAACGTAGAACAGAGGAACAGAAAGAACCATCTACATCAAACTTCTAAAATGGGGAATTCAGT
Source organism: Paragonimus skrjabini miyazakii (assembly GCA_014338405.1). NCBI lineage: Eukaryota > Metazoa > Platyhelminthes > Trematoda > Plagiorchiida > Troglotrematidae > Paragonimus > Paragonimus skrjabini miyazakii. The sequence continues at coordinate 50,595 of JTDE01021650.1, read as the reverse complement.
GGAGACAGTGAATGAGACATACGAGGAGATAAGATTCGTCTGTTGGGTTGTGCACAGGTGATGTTCAGACTAATTAACCTGATGTAACCGTCTAGGTGGTAGTAGAGTGGGATGTCGTGAATGTTTTAACAACTCAGCTTTTCTTTAAAAGGTGGAGTTTATCTGTTTCAACAAAATGTGAACTGGAGGAAAGATAAACTGATCGACCTCAACATAAGAAACGAAAAAGTCAAGCAAAAGTTCAGGCGATTTGAAAAACCTGAGAACGACATGGTGTCAGTCTGCTCCTAAGTGCAAAATGGCTAATGACCGCGTGACATCCCAAGCACTGAAGAGCAAGTAAATGAAACCAAAGAGGAAAAGAAAGCTGCAACAGACGAAAGTATTTCGAAGTAGATCAAATAAGAGTCGGGCTAAAACCCATCAAAATGATCTTGCCTTTGAAAGCTAACGAGTGGTTCGGTGATGCACTCAAACGAGATGACGGCGAAACACCAAACAGGTGATGATCACTTCAAGAGAACGAAGCACATCGACAACAGAATACACCACGGCATGTCGGTTGATTTTTGTACGATCTATCACATCAGAAATTACATACTTCCTCCCAAGGGCACATGATTTTCGTTTTCTAGGGTTGGCTGTTGTAGGGAAGAGCACTGTAGTCTAGAAGAAGATAACTCCACCAAGCACCCGATAGAACCATTTCGATAGGTTGCACGATGAGTAACGTAGCCGAATGCGCTTTTAAAGTTCACCTGTCTACGGTAGATTAACAAAGTGTTAGGAAGAGTCTTGATAACACGAACAAATCATTGCCGGCGAACTTCCAACGACATTTGATGCAAATAGCATATTACGTAGCTGGTTTAAATCCAACCTCAGTTTGAATCCTATGGAGGACAGACTACAGGAAGTGGCTGTCTGAATTATTTCAAATAGGTAGCACCAAATAGAAAATGTATTTACTAACCGACGAGCCAAGACAGTTCACTTAACTGTTCTCCATCTATCTTAGAAAGAGGAGTATTTTGTGCGTCATTTCGACTATCCAAAGGTGAAGACTCGTGTAAGGGTTCCTGGTCCGTTGAGCTCTTGCTAGTGGTAGTCAATGAACGCGGTTCACCGTTCGGAATAGCTGCGAGATTCTTAAGATAATAAAAAGAGAGGATGATCTTTAAGTACGCAAAATTTAGTTTCTAACATCATCAATAGCATCAATAAATACCTAACTACTTCATCAATACAAGAAAAGCAACAAGTTCCAGTGTGTAATGTCGACTCACTTGCTGGGAGGTTGAAAGCGAGATAATGATCATGCGAGTACCCAATAGAGATTGAACGCCCACAAGAAGCACTGAGGACAGTACATGCGCCATCAGGACATTTAAAAAAACGCATAAATTAAAAGGAGCATGCTCAAATCCATACATTTTTTTCTTCAAAATCTGTGCATACCGTTATATTGTATGGATTCGTTGAATTAAGGTTGCGGCTAAGCTAAGTAAACAAGAAACAACGCAATATGACTGGATCACCGTCAACAACAGAGTTTATCTCGGAATTTCATTCAGTCAGCAAGCAACAAACAAGCAAACATTCCTCAGGTCATTTCTGTTTGCTCTAACAAACTCCGTCGCAAATACAGCAAAGCATTAACTTAATGGGAAAAATCAATCACTTACACAAATCGGTCGGTATATACCGTAATACATACTCGTGAATTGAACGTTTAAGTTGGCAGTCAACGAATGGAAAATAATGGATACGATGTGCGCTTTTCTCATTCTGCCTCAGTTATCTCGATATCACAATGTGAGCGCACCGATGTCAACTTAAGATGTCCCAAGAGAGCTCTCTGAGGTTCAACAGCAAACGGGGTTGTGCGGCTAATATGCCCATGGATAGGCTGACAGACACAGAGATTGGTTAGCTCTTATGGAGTGAGAGGGCAGATCCGCCGGGAGCGGCGAGCACTGAGTGTATTCATACGACGTGGAACGCACACGGGCAACAGCTCTGGTAGACCGGTCGCCTGTGTGGACATAGGCTTCGGTCGTCGTCGTCCGAATGACCCCATACGTCCGGCGAGCTCTATCTTGGGTGCCAGAGCGGTTGATATCCGAGTAACAATCTGACGACTTCCATGATAGCCGAAGACAGGGCTGAAACACTCGGAGTAATTGATCGATTCCCGTCTCCAAGCCTGGGCAAGTAGTCCGAAGTGGATGGCAAACTACGGGAAGTTCACCCTAACTTTGTGTGATCTAGGCGTGGCTCAGAAGAGACAAACCGCCTTACGTCAGTGACGTAGGGATCTGCTGGCTATTGTGCTAACAGAACAGTATGATTGAAGAGAAACTGGGCGTTGGCAATTGCATTCTGCTACTGTGGCTAGTCGAGATAAGGGTGGACACTGGGAGACATTTTAGTTTAATTCAAGTAAACCAATTAGGTCCTTATTGTTCAATCATTAAAACATTCAACTCCTGATTCGTTCTCATTAGCTAGGCACTGCAGTGGTGTTGTTCAAGTAACTATACCATGATATAACATGGACACACTGATCGAGATTAATTAGGTTAAAGGTGTATCGTGCTTCCTGAATGATTCACCAGCTGACCTCGGCAGGATGACGAGATAGTAAGCTTTGATGCTCCTCATGTTGGGTGAGAATCGGTACTTTCATTTCAGTGAGGACGAGTTAGTACTTGCAAGCATTCAAGTGAATAGTTTTTTCAGTGTAGGTATCCGGCTGTGATTTTTAATTGTACCAGTGTGTACAGTGTAAATGCCGATGACACTGGCATGACAAAATGCTTATACCCAACTTTGAACGGTGACCTCAGCGCGGTACGTCAGTTTACGTAGCAATTTAGTGACAGTCCACACGTCTTGTGGTTAGTCTGATTTACATCGGTGAACGTATCGTAAAATGAAGAAGGATCTCTGAGTACTCACGTCCACAATGGGGGCCAGTACTCATAAGCAAGCCTAAGCATCCGGTAATTGAGAAATAGCATGAAAAAACTGATCAACAGGGGGAACAATGAGGGAGATGGAACTAAATATTACATTGGAATAACACTTATTATTAAATCTGAAGGAGCAGATTTGAGTTTGCCAATTGAGTGACGCACAGTCGTAGGCCACAATAACGGAGCAACTCGGTAGTCCATTGAACTGGGTTAAGGTTTTATATTGTACAGAAAAATGGGTTACAATATTATTCAAACCTCACCTAATTGTGGCAGGCCAGGTCCAGAAGAAAATTTACCTGCTACCGAGTGTGTGAAGACTAACGACAAAGGAAGTGAACAAACAAGACAGTCACATTTGGTGTCACGCAAGTTGGTATGATTAACAAAGAAGTCAAGCGGCCGAGCATCTGAACAGATCCCAAACGGTCGTCAACACATTGACAGAGAATCTTACTTTATACTGCACAGCTAAACGATCGAATGTTCAAGACTTTATCTGTATAGAACAAAATATTTGTTCGTTATGTTTCTACTACTTTGGTAAGTGCATGTTAGAATAAAGACATATAGGCGAACATATGTTTTCGATAATTCATCTTCAGGCCGG
>JTDE01021650.1:27722-41329 GCA_014338405.1 Paragonimus skrjabini miyazakii | reverse complement strand
GCCAAACAACGACAACATTCACGCCACTGAGCTCGGTTAGCCACCATCTCACCTAACGTTTCAAGCCAACGACTCTGTGAGTCGCGAGGGCTACAGCCCGGGAGACGAATCCGATCTACAGTAGCCATCCCCTTCGTGATCGATTTCATTTGTCTACGCCAGGTCATCATTTGTCCATCTCGCACCTTGCGCCAATCGACCGCATCGTCGGCAAACAGTGCTCGATGTGGCAGACAACTAGCTGACATCCTTAGTACATGACCTAACCATCTAAATCTGTGCAAGTGTAAGGACTGAACGAAAGAACTCGCTTGGCAATCAGTGCCAAACACCCGCTTCCCAACCTCCTCGTTGCTCACTCGTTGGTACCACCCGATAGAAGCGATTGAACGCAGACATCGGTGGTTAAACACCTGAAGACGGTTCACGTCTTCTACCCTGAGTGGCCAAGTTTCGCTACCGTATAGTAATACAGTCCGCACTGTTGTCTGATATACGCGACCTTTAAGCCTCAGAGAGATACCTTTCTCTGGCCATAAGTGCCTCAGATTAGTAAACATCACTCTAGGCTTGGAAATACGCGCCACTATTTCATTACCTACACCTCCGCCGCCACCGCTGATGCAGCTTCCCAGATATACAAACCGGTCAACAACCCCCATTATCTAACATTAAATCGACGTAATCGCAGCAATCTTGCAGAAGCACTTTGCATTTTGAGGCTACAAAGTGCATTCCGAAGTGCTTAGGAGAACGCGAAATAGCGCTGTTTGTGTCGCTTGAAAATTGTCAAACAGCAACACCTTATCGCCAGCATAATCAAGATCAATCAGTCGTTCACCAGGTAGGAGATTCACGCCGGAATCATCTGGTGCCAGTGAAAGGAGTCAGCCTTGAAGTGCGCCACTCCTGGTGCTGAAACTGTCAGATAATTCGCTGTAAACCCTAGCCTGAGCTGAAGTATGGGGATAGAGCGCCGACAGTAGGTCCACATACTTAGTTGGTACACCTCTGTGTTTAAGCGACTCTAAAAGTGAATTTCGATCCACCGAATCGAATGCACCTTTATAGTCGAGGAATACGGCGATTGTTGACCGGTGGTAGACATGACGCTGTTCCAAAATCTGACAGAGTATAAACGTGATCTATACAACCCCACCCAGGGCGAAACCTTGCCTGCTCTTCCCTACTGCTTACCTCCCGAACTGCAGTGAGTCGACTAAGTATAGTGGATGCAAGGACTCTTGAAATGATTGGGGTAAAACTAATTCCTCTATGGTCTTCGCAAGAGCTCCTGATATCTTTCTTGAATATAGGAACTATTATCGCGTGACCCCAGCACGGAGGAATGGTCTCCGTCATCCACACAAGCTGAAGCAGCTGAGTCAAGGCCTCAACTAACACCTCTCCACCTTCTTTAAAAAGTGCCGGCACGAGACCGTCTGGACCAGCAGCCTTATTACGACTGAGAGCCGAGATGCAATTGCGAACCTCAGACTCGGTGGATGATTCTAAATCTACCGAACAGGGCGTTACACCATAAGTTTGTGGTGGCAACACGGTAGAAGCAGGAGGTCAGCTAAATTGACCCCCAAAGTGTGCCGCTTAGCGTTCTAACCTTCTGGACTTATCATAGATTAGTGTGCCAACTGCCTCGTTGATAGCTTCACTGACAGACCTGCGACAGCCTGGGACCAGTAGCACGGATCAGCTTAAAGAGCTTGCCGGTGTTCCCTGAAGCAAAGGCGATTTCCATTTCTTTAACCTTTTCCACCAACCAGGCCTCACGATCAGCCTTTAGACTACGTTTCAGCTTCCAACGGATATCTCTTCTAGACTTGTTATGTGAACTACCAGGAGGAACTTTTCGTCTAGCTTCTAACAACTCCAGAGATTCCTCTGAAATCCAATGTTTGTTAAACTTATGCACCCCTGTGCCGCATGCTACAGCACCTGTTTTCTGAATAGCCTGTGCAATTTGTGTCCAGCAGCTATTAGGGTCTTCGGAGTGAGTATGACTAAGGCAGCTTTCTTAGCTGGTTTGGTACTTATGCTATACCGATGGGAAAGCCAGTTTTTCAACAGCCAGTCGTTGCTGCCGGTGGGGTCGTTGTCCAGCAAAAGTGAGAAAAAAACGACAACATACCAATGCATGATCTGAGTCCAAGTACGTGCTCCAATAAGAACGACAGTCTTGAATGCAACCACGCCATCTGTAACTAACAGCTATTTGGTTTATCTGAGACCATGCCTGATTCGGAGCAGACGGGCGCCAAGTATAGCAATGACGTGCACGATGTCTAAAACTAGTGCTGGCTAAAAATAGCTTGTGCTCAGCGTACAACTGCAGCAATCGCCCGCCATTATCTGACCGGTGTGACGCTATCCCAAACCGGCCACCTAAACGAGATTCGGCCTCACCAAGGTGGCCGACCTAAGCATTCACATCTCCGGCCAGAACGACTATATCGGAGCTACGTGTCGACCGAAGGAGAGAGTCCAGATCCGAGTAAAACGCGTTTTTGACGCCGATGTCACTACAGTCAGTAAGAGCGTAAGCAGACACAATGAATAAATTTCTGAAAATCTTGCGTCTAGAGCTGACCTTAACAGAACCTGCCAAGCGGACGGCACAAAGTCTATTGTTAACAGGAATCCAATCAATCAATGCGGCTGCGGCCCTCGTGCTGAGGACTATACCTACTCTAGCCTGACCTGTAACAGCGGTTGTGGGGTCACCCGAAGTGTATAACCAGTATCGGGTAGACAACGGGGGTACTGTTAGTTCCATACGTTGACTACTGTCATGGATTCTAGTTTCCGAGATACAGCAGACATCGATATGCAATGAGTCTAACGTTCGTGCAGGAGCGGCCCGTTGACCCATCTGTTTTAGAGTGCGAACGTTGAAGGCACCTATGTTAATTCGCATTCTGAGTCTAAGCAAAGGATGAGGGAGACCTGAAGCTGAATGGCAAGAGACGTAATTTACTGGCTCAGTGTTACCACGGTTAGCTACATCTGTTGTGGGACCTGTGGAGTAACTACCAGAAATGGAGATCGGAAGGGGCCTAGGAGCTAAATTTGATAGGACAGTGGGGGAGGGGTCAGCAGTAGCATGTTTTCGCCTACCCACCCTGCTGTATGCAGCAGATAGGGCGACCCGGTTTATACTGCGAGACGGCCGATGCAGTATGGAATTACTTGTGTTGTGACTATTCATGGTTGTGTGTGAGCTGAGATACTGCCAGGGCGCCCAGACCTAGAATGAACGATTAGGGTTCCCAACCAAAGCCTTTAGCTCAAAAGCCTACACCGCAAGGTAGTGGGTGTGGTAGTGTACTAGAACTGGTACACTTTTCGGAAAAAGATTCAGACCTTCTTCCAACCTCCAACCTGGAGAACCAGGAGACTGGTTTATCAGACCTCTACCTATTGGCCTGGCTGGCATGAGTGACTATCGGTGTGGTGGCCACACAGTCCAGTTTAGCTCAACAGGTCACCGAGATGCGCAAGCCGTCACACCCCGTCAAGGTCCAGTCTCGTTGTGACGGTCCGACTCCTGGTCCAGAGCAACCACTTTTCATGTTCTGTTGTCCGAAATTAATCGTCAGAAGAATATGCAGAAATCGACCATCTTGTGATTTAGCTATTCAAATATGCCTAGAGATTTCGTCATAAATTAAAACGTAACGAACAAGCTCGTTCTCGGTATCACCTCCAGGCGGAATACAAAACAAATGTAAAAAATAGTTGGCAAGCCAGGACTGCTTGAAATCTAATGCAGAGTGAACCCATTGTCATTCAGGGAGTACTGATTACTGCGGTGCCGCGTCACCTGTTTTATAACAAAGTAACTACCTGAACAAAATCTCTGTGCGTAGAGGTTAGGATTTTGTGGGCGGATTCCGAAAGCTTGCCGATAGTTTGCGCAAATGGTTTAAACGCAGTCACGCAACAAACTGCAGCGAGAAAACTATGAAGAGAGACCGCATATATTGAATGCATACATCATCATCAGTGGCGTTGATGCCAATAGGAAAGACCGTATAAGAGACTATAGATTGTTGTATATCATGACAACATTAATCAATATGTAAAAGACACGCGCTAACTAATGCAAACAGCACAAACCGAGTTGACAATTTCGATTTGCATCATACAACTGGCGGCGACCATTGACAGCAGCACCAGCGAAAGCTTCCAGCATTTAGAAAAATGCAACCGGAGGTGAGGTAGATAAAGATAAGGGTCGCAGACTGCCAGTCAGTACGTCCTAAATGGTGTTACCTTAGAGGAACGAGCTAACAGGTGGAAGATGCCTTGGCACACTAATAGAACAAACGAAGTGCAGGATTATTTGATCAGCATCAAACGATGACCAGAGTGCTTAAGAAAATTGAAACTCACTTTACTAAGGCTTATAAGACGGACCTTTCAAAAGCTTTAGCTAACCACTCCGAAAAAGCGGAGGTCTTAGAATTAGTCCTTGGTGCCAACGGCTAACCAGCAGTCAGATTTCTGAGGCTATCAGTGTGACATTATGGTGTTTAAGGACGAGAAGCAAACCAACCTGAAAGAGCCGGGTGCATAGGGATACTACTGGCATGACGTCCAAAATGAGACCTAACTACTAAAAATAGCTACGTCTGTATTCAAACACTGAAAAGTAAGATGCCTAAATTCAGCAAACGAACAACCGAGCTATAAGTGAAAATAAGAAGCCATCAGCAAGACAGCTTTATTACGGCTGTATTCGAACCAGCAACAGAAACAACATGCCCAAACGCGGCAAATGCTCTACCAGCTAGGCTACGAATCCACGCCAGAAGCTCAGAAACTTCACATTCGGACCTAGTTACCCACTAAATTACTGTCATATGGAATCCACCAAATGATCCAGCCGACTGATTACTCAAGCAGAATTTCTCGATTAGTTCACGCTGGAATCCACCAACGCCACCGAGGAACATTCACATTGTATTACTGATAAGTAGTTTGGCCGAGTTGATAATTTAGAAGGGACCTAATTGCGAAAAATCTGGACTTCGGTTAGACTCGAACAAGCGACAGAAACAACATGCCCTTAATAATATCCTTTGAATGCACTGCGAAATAACCATTTGAGCAAAGACCTTGAGATGTTCGAGCAACGCTTGGCTGTACAGAGTTAACCGACTCATAAATAAAAAGTTATCAAATACCGGCAAAGCAATACAGCTAGTAGGACAGCGTGTAAAATAGTGACGATGAACAGGCTGTCCAGGTCGTACGAACCGAGAAAACTCGACGAACGTCGTAAAGGAACCATGGCAGTTATTAGTCTCATTGCATAGAATATGACACTGAAATAAAATGGATATCTGACATATTGGAACGTCTCCCAAACAGGTGCCGGAGGAACAGCCGACTGCATCATCACTGACAGTAATACATCAGTGGTTCTCACTAATACTTAGATGATGACTGCCCAGAAAACTAAAGTACCATTAGAAGCATGAGTATTCCGTAAAGCGAACTTATAAATGGAAAGGCCTCTAGTGAGAGGACAGCCGAGCGTTATTTGCCCTGGCCCGCGGATGTGACTTGTTTATTAACAAGTGATAATCCTCGTTACACACAGAATGCGTGTCTGGAAACGTCATAAGAGATGGGGACTAGTCGAGTTCAGTAGCAGTTGTGATTTGACTGGACTGTTTGCAAAGTAAATGAAACTAATTAAACGGGCCAATGAAATCCACAAGGGAGCTGCTTTGCCAATTGCCATTTGTTCTCAGTTTCAACTCAGTTTGGCTGTAGCGTACGGACCTCAAAATTTAAGGTTAAACATGGAGGCTTTGCTAGAAATTATGCTTTATTCCTGTCCCCAACTTTACTTTTACGCCAGGGTTTGGTACGATGTGTGTGACAGATAAACCCAAGTGTATTGTTGTTGAGGGAGAAGATTCAACAGTGATAGATAAAGAGATAATTTACAGACTTTGGAAGACTGGTCGGGCCCAAACGCATCGTGCAGGTAATGGAACGACACTGATTGGTATAGCCCTTCGGGAAACAAAACGACATTTCAGTTCAAAATATTTAAGCGTAGTAAAGCTTCGGGAACCATATTGTCTCCCAGTGCCTCCAGTCAAACAGAGAAGCTGTAGGTTACTCGAACCGCTTCTTTAACGGCGTGAAAAACTGGAAAGAAAACATGCGCTGGGTGAAATTCAACACTGTTGACTATCGCAAACGAACTGGCTGGAAGTCCGTTTAACGACCACGCTAAGATTCACAGCAGGATTAATATTACGTCGGTTGGCCAAGCCCACAGAATTCTACAAACGTACACAGAACATTTACACAATCATCAAAGCAGTGAACGTAATTTTGCACAAACTGTTGTAACTGGTTCTACTGCCTGCGAGCACATAAAAAAAAAGCACAACGGTTAATGAAACGCCAGATAATGGAACGACGGTTGACGGTAATGAACAACTGACTACAGAGTACGCCGGACTAATTCGTAAATTCCCGGCCAAAACAACCACCCGGATAGAGGTCTTTTTAAGACACTCAATTCGAAGACAACAAGGTTACAAACCACATAATATTTGAAGGGTTTGTGACCAACCAGAAATCAACGGTCAGAAGGTGGACCAAACACAGATCGTAACAGTACAGTGATGCCCAAATTGAAGTGTAACGAAAAGGGGTAAAATAAAGCAAATCTTTATTGTCCAACTCGCTAGTGCCAATGCTACGCGCAAGCCTGCGTATGCGAATCAGAATTCCAGTCAACAACGCCCGGTTAACGTGTGTGATCAACGCTCTCTGTCGGAGGGTTTGCCGCCTGCCATTCAGCGACCGATTAGAACCAGGTGAATAGTCGCTTGTGTGTTGTCAGACTCAATACGTCGGTTAAAGTCTGTCGACACAGATCAGAAAGGCGTTATATATTCATTATATCGGCGTACGCTCCGACGGACAGCTGTTCGGATGCTACCAAGGACGCTTTCTATGACGCCATCGTTGACCTTCTGAGGCAAACTAAACACTCAGACATCATCATACTAGCGGGCGATTTTAATGCTCATCTTGGTCGTCCTTCTCCGGATGAGAAGCGGTTGGTTGTGTGGCAGTTAAGCATCAGTGTGAACCACTGATGTATTGCTGTATATGATGATGATGATGATGATGTTTGGTGTTCGGGCACAACGCACCGACAATGGCTGTAACTGTGCGCATTCCACGGTCTCTATATTTCGAGCACTGCATTCCAACACAGGAAGAAGCACTGTGTGATTTGGAGACCACCGTGTGCTTCTCAGCCGTGAACACAGTTGGATCATATAGCAGTCAATTACAGGTGGCGCCACTCTATTAAGGACTGTCGTGCCTTTTGGAGCAATCACCTGGACTCGGACCATGCTGTTGTGCGTGCCTGTTTTGTTTTGTCATTTGCCCAGAGGCTCGTAAATGCACGGTGCTTAACTGACATTCGAGCGATGAGAGTGTGAAGAACGCTTACCAGGAGGCGTTGGTGAAGAAGTTGCCCAGTTCGAGTCAGGTGAGTAATCCTAATGAACACTGGGAACAAATCGCCATAGCTATAAAAGCATCCTGTGAACAGGTATGTTCCGAAGGAGCTGTTCAGTTGCGACAGGACTGTATTTTCATCACGTCGATAAACCTCATGAACGAGCGTCGTCTCGATCCCACCTGGTTCTGAATATGATGATGACCGTCGAGAACTTAAAGGCAAGCTGACTAAAAGCTTGCGCAAAGACCGTAAGCTCTTCTCAGTCGAACAATCGAAAAAGCCTTTTTATCTGGGAATAGCAGAAAGCATTTTTCCCTGATCCGTGGTTATACTGGTCCTCGAGTCGGTGTGAGACCATATACGAAAAAGATGGTTCACTTATTACCAGTCAATGGCGCTGACTCGACAGGTGGGCTGAACATTTTGAAGAACAGTTCGGTTGGCCTCAACCAGATCATGTGGACGACGAGACCCGAATGGTCAGTTATTGCGTTCCAGACGTCCCTCCATCGGAAGCAGAAGTGGTCCCAGAGCTCAAATTATTGAGACGTAATAAGGCTCCTGGACCAGATCTCCTCTCTCCTTCTCTTTTCGAGGATGGTGGAGAAAGGTTGATATCAGAAGTGACGCGACTCCTCCAGACAATTTGGGAGACTGAAGAGGTACCTCGTGATTGGTGCCTATCAACAGTAATTCCCGTTTTCAAAAAGGGACCCGAATTCCATGTGACATCCACAGAGGCATCAGTTTGGTGTCTGTTGCGTCCAAGTTACTCATTGGTTTCATTCTACGTCGGCTCACTAAGCCCAGAGAAAGTCAGATACGCGAAGAACAGGCAGGATTCCGATCCGGTCGAGGGTTCGTTGATCACATTTTTACCTTACGACGGATCTTGGAACATCGGCACTTTTACAGATAGTCGATGGTCTTGGTCTTTTTAGACCTTAGGCTGATTTCGACTCAGTTGCTCGTAATGTTTTCTGGAGCTGCTTTTTCCGCAAGGGAGTAGCAGGGAAATACGTGAATCTATTAAGATTACTGTATGCTCACCCAGCAAGCAGGGCGTTCTCGGGCGTTCTCGGGCGTTCATCACTGCTAGTGGGGTTCGTCAGGGGTGTCCGATCTCCCCCTTCCTGTTCAATTTTGTCATGGACGACATTCTGGAGGGTCCGCTTCGCGAATCCAGTGGATTTGGTGTTGAGCTTCTTCCTGGCACTAGATTGACCGATCTGGAGTATGCGGACGTCATTGTCTTACTTAGCCACCTTTGCCGAAAACATGTAGACTATGCTGAACAAGGTGAGTGATCGGGCTGGTTTGTATGGAATGCGATTTGCACCTTCAAAGTGCAGTGTTGCTTCAAGACTGGGGCACTTCAACTCCTACTTTCTTCGTTGCAGATAATCCGCTTGAGACTGTGGACAGTTTCACATACTTGGGTAGCACTATCTCGTCAGCCTGTAATATTGCTGATGAGATATGTGCGAGGATAGCAAAGGCACGAGTTGTCATTGCCAAAGTGTGTCATCTATGGCGTCGGATAGACGTTAGGTTATCGCTGAAAGGAAGAGTATATAATGCTTGTATACGTTCTGTTTTGCTCTATGGTTCGGAAACGTGACCTGTTCGCAAGGAAGATACCAACAAGCTTGCTGTGTTTGACCATCGTTGTCTCTGCCAATTCGCCCACATTAAGTGGACGAATCGCATGAGTAATGCGGCAGTTCGCCGACGCGTATTCCGGAACGCCCTGGATGCGTGATAAATTGGTCAACTAATCACGGTGCATAGCTTGTGATGGTTGGGTCACGTACTTCGTATGCCAGCGGATCGTTCACCGTACCGGGCATTATATACTGAGACCACCAACAGTTGGGTAAAACCGCGTGGTGGTCAAGCAACAACGTGGTCAGGAAATATGAGGACCCTGACTGCTCCATTGAGCAGAGTGTGTAGGTGTTCCTTGCCTGGATGGGGTCCTCGTGATCACTCAAACCGCTGGTTAGAGACGCTATCCGAGATGGCAATGTGTGCGCAGTCAATGGTGTACCTGTATCCATACCATTTCTAGTTCTTCCGCTTAGTCTTCTTTTAATAATTTTCAACTATTTGGAGGCCTTGTTCTCATCAAGGCAGCAAATTCCGGTAAGGTAATTTCGGAAAATCATAGTGATGATCTAAGGCCTCTTGGCTGCAATATATGTTCAAAAGTATCTGCCATAAACTGTTTGCATTCTCGAACACAATAAAATGATACTTATCGGTCTCAGAGGCGTTACAGCAAAACTTACACCAGCATGATGTTCAATTTTTTCGATGCTGTTGTTCTTCTTTGACTTTACAATTAGAGGTATAACCGGATAAAGGATAAACACGGAAACATTCTCATTTGTTGACAGTAAATGACATATACACACTACGGCGACTCTCTCTCCCACAGCCACTATCTAGCGATTGCACGCAAAAGAGAGACATTCGAAACAGATGAAAGTTGAAAAAATGACCCACATTTCGATGCCGATAGACAGCGGTGGCTGAGCGATAGCGCAACAACACATGCATAAGTGTGTATGCGGCCTGATAACGAAAACGTCGCTTGTGCCAACGCGACAGATGGTGGACAGCGAAGGTGACGCTGGGACTAGGGACATACTAATAAAATGGCCCATAGTAACAAAAAGAAGAGAGTTGTATCCATACCATTTCTAGTTCTCCCGATTAGTCTTCTAGTAATTTTCGACCTTCTTAGTAACGTTTTATCCTAGGATATTCCACCTCACTGATGAAGTGAACGGCGGCCCGAGCTACAGCACCTTTTGGTCAGGCTCATGGCTGTTATGATGATGATGCAACGATGGAGAACGGTAAATACGTACACAAAACTGAGACATAAAATATGCATGGATCAAAAAGTGTTAAAATAAATTTTGGTGTACACGATTTACCATAAGGGGTTCGTCCAAGAGCGTCCAGAACGTCTCTTCCTTTGAAGCCTATACCAATTTTGGCGAGCGAATGCACTGAAGCCTGGAGTAGAACACGAGCTGAACTCAACGATAATTGGGTGGCAGCTAAGTGCAAAGGTGTAGCATTGTCCATCAACTGAGAACGAGCCTCCAACTCCGCACCACGTTTGAGAAACAGTTCCACCAGCATAGGGCAATCAAAGTAGGCCGCATAATGCAGCGGAGTCATATCGGTCCATTTGCAGCGTGCCTCCAAGCAGGCACCACCGTCCAGCAGAAATTCAGCAATTCTTTGCAAAAATGAAATACGTAAGTGAACCGTAGCGAGTGGACGACAATGTGAACAGTATAGCAAACGAAACCCAAGCCACTTGGCAATAAATTTGACAAATTCAACGAAACGACCAATCAATGCACAAGAACACGATTGAGCCTGTCGAGACAGCGAAGGAGCAAAGTAAAAACGACATACCGACAAGCGGATTTTTCATCACCGAGAGCGCCGGACTTTGCAACAAAATGTAGCAAACTCATATCTGTAAGGCCATCTCTATCATCAACATGAGCACCACGAAGAAAGATCTACAGCGAAGAGAATGAACGTAAAAAAAGGAAGGATATAATTATAGTTGGAAATGAATGGACTACTGACCAATGAATAGTAATTCAGAGAGTTGTTATCTGTTAGACAGAAAATCAATATTGTAAGGTGGTTACAGTTGTATCCAGAAATAAAAATAACATACTACAGAACTATCGAGGAAGGGTTGTTTAACGATGCCAGCAAACACGAAAGTATAGGCGTAAAACCGCGCACATGTGTTGCGTATGAACACGGCACGTGCAAAAGTCTATGACATGTTCATACTTGTCGAGCATATAATGCAATGTGAACACGGATTAACCATACGATACAGCAAAGAAGAGGCCAATAAAGGGAGACGCTGAAAACCAACGCAGTTCTGTTCAAAAGCATCTGTCACTACCAACTTACTACAAGAACTAGAACAGTTATGTTTTGCAGATTCTAAAGATAGCTGTTTCAAGTAGGTAGTTGGACACTCAAAGTTGGACTGACCTCTTCTACAACACTGATCAGCTGTAACTGCGCATACGGCGTCCATTGTCTAAGAACAGCAAACAAATGAGATATAGTGACCTCTGGAGAGCTCACTAAGGCCTGACAGTCTTCACACCACCACCATGGTCCGGGTACTTGCTTAAAAATCCAAGAGCGAGAAGCATCCTCATCATCCGCAGAGGGCAAACCAACTGGTGACGGAGATTTCAGTTCAGAATTGATCAGCATATCTAGATCCTGCCGACGACAAGCCTGGAAAAATAAGAACGTAGATAAAGAAAAAACTAAAAACGGCCAGTAACCTAGAAAAACAAACGGTTTTATCAGCGCTGATAGCACAGTGATTTGTTAGAGTTAAGGAAACAATGAACACCAAACAGACAGCAAATACATTAGTCACGATGAACAACCATCAGCTGACGGTAAAGAACGGAAACACGTTCAGATACATAAAAATGGAACCGGGATTGTAGGTCTTTGTAAATCACGTAGAAATACTAACTGGTGAATGTCTCAATAGAACAAAGTACCGGTAATAGTAGTTGTAATGCACTCCCATCGAGAGGAAAGTTTAATGGAAGTTAATAGGTTTTGGATTGAGCGGCACTTTTTAAATCCCAGTTAATGGGCATCGAACGAAGTTCGAAATAATGCAAGTCACAACAATAAGAAATATGGAACCGATCAAGTATTTATGAATCGATACTGGCAGACAGAAAAATAACGGGCGTATGCGCATCTGGTCACGTATGGCTCTTATTTCAACAGTTTCTAAAGGTCAAACATGGAACAAGATTGTGCAAAAGTCAATTAACACAACGGTGTTGAAAAAACTATCCTCTTGATTTCGACATTTCAGTTGCTGCAGATGATCTCTAACAATACAAACTTTCAATCTAATCGCCACCACAAGGCATACAGTATACCTTTGACAGAAAAAACTGGTTCCGATGTTTTAAACATGAGATAATTCAAGTATGTTAAAACAGCTGAAGCTATAACGATAGAGTATTACACCGAATGTGACAGTAAAGGTAAGGATAGGAGAAGAGTGCGAAAATGTTAAACCACCACAGTTCCCGAGGATTCGATAGCGTTGAGTTGAAAACCGCTCACGTTTGATTAGAGACCAAGCATTCAAGAGAAGAATACAAGTGAAGTAAATTAGAACCACACTTGGAACCAAAAATAGCGTACTGGAAACCACTCATTAGTAAGGGAAAGTAATCTATCACACACACAAAAATGGCAGTGAGTACTACTCACCATGAGTCGAACTCCACTGAATTACCAAAAATAGAGCAAGGAAGAAACGTTTGTACAAAACGCAATTAATGCATTCCCTGAATATTGGGAAGAATCGAATTTGAACGGCGAAAAAACTACAAACATTTCAAACGTTCACCTACTAAAAACCGCCATATCCGTTTGAGTAAAAGGTATCGTGACTCGAAATGCCGCTCACAATAACAGACATGGAACAACCCGGAGGAGGAAATTTCCAAAAAAAAAGATAAAAGTGGGCTCAATAAGACTAGAAATGTTATCTTTGAAGAAACGCTACTGACTGTGAGACACTGACCCTTCGGATGGTGTTCCAATTCAGCGATTTGTGTTCGTGAAGACCCCAATCGGCCAGGCGACTGCCATTCAACATACCGAACGGTACGGTCAAGATATTCTTACTTCGTTACAACGTCGTTGCTTCGACACTTTGCGGTTTTAACCAACTGCAGATGGGCCCAGTAAATGATATCGGGTGTAGTAATCGCTCGGCTAACATGCGAAGTACATGACCCAATCATCGCAGATTGTGCAACATGATGTAGACTAATTGGCGAGGATAACAGTGCGGAAACAGAAATCTTGCCACACGAGCAGGACCCGTTTCATTACTATAGAACAACTCTACCTCTCACAAACATTATATACTCTTCCTTTCAGCGACAACCAGCCGTGTTTCTGTCGCCACAGATGACGTAGCTTAGAAGAGGCAGCATGTGTCTTCGTTTCTCTCAATAATATTCTCTCAACA
>JTDE01021650.1:13713-27622 GCA_014338405.1 Paragonimus skrjabini miyazakii | reverse complement strand
CGAAGATTGCCATTTATTCCAGTGAACCAGAGGGAACTTGTGATTCGACTGGCACACACAGATGTTCACATGGGACGAGAACGCGTGTTCGAACTATGGCGGCGGAGGGTATTCTGGTCCACGATGCGGAAAGATGTTATTGATTTGATTCGAGCTTGCCCCCATTGCCAACAGAACCGAGAAACAATGACGACAACACCGCCCATGCAATCGATCGTAACAGAGGAGGCCGCCCACACCTGAGGTATAGACATTTTTGGTCCACTCCCAACAAGTTCGAATGAAAATCGCTACATAGTTGTTATGGTTGACCATTTCACACGATGGGTGGAAGCCATTCCAACGGCAGATCGAACGAGCGGAACGGTCGCATACGCTTTCATGAACAACGACTTGACTCGCTTTGGAGTACCGTACAGAGTAACCACGGACCAGGGCCCGCGTTTTGAAGGGCAGCAGTTTCAGGAGATGCTGAGGAATTGGTGGATCCAGCGCCTGAGAACATCGCCGTACCATCCACAAACGAACGGGTTGACGGAGCGGTTCAATTGTACAATGAAGGAATGGCTGAATAGTAGAGGCAATAACTGGGAAGAGGGACTACCGGATGTTTTGTTTGGATATCGCACGACGAAGCATGCAACAACCGAGAGTTCTCCATTTGAGCTGACATATGTAAGGGAGCCAAGGATTCTCTTGGATGTCTGCGTGTCCAGAGACAGAGAGGGGCAATTATTGCCGAAAGAATTACAACACCTGGAACATCGTGCGCTTGAACGGACAACAGATAGACGACGCCGGAATAAGCAAAGATATGACGTGAGGCACAACACACATAAATGGCGCCCGTTCAAGATCGGAGACGCGGCGAAAGTGAGAGACTACAGCCGACCAGAAACATCCGGGCTCGGGGCAGGAAAATTTAGAAGGCGGTGGAATGGACCGTTTACCATCACGAGCCGCAAGAATACAAGTTTCCAAATCAACCAAGGTCCTCGTGGGCGATGGATTAATGGTGTACACTTGGCACCCTGGTACGGTCGCGGCAAGTTCCTTAAAGGAGGGGCGAGTGTGGTGGATTGCCAGGCCGGAAGTGCGAGTATTCAAACACTCGGCGGAGTATCTCAACGCGGAAGTCAGGCATGTCCACAAACCCTCAACGATCGGATGGCGGACAACGGGGGCAGTCGGATGAGTCATCGCTCGACCAGATCGGACCAACGGGCGAGACGTGGCAGGCAAAATAGAATGGACGACGAAATCGGAGACTCGATTATTCCAACACTCGGGGGAATATCTCGACACAACCGTGGAATGCGATCAAAGCCCAGTGAGAATAGATGGACAACAACACGAGCGAATGAAATCGGACCAATGGGCGAAGAATGATAGGCGGAAAACCCCCCGATAGACGGCGCAGATCACACACCTAAACTGGGCAGAAATGCACAGGACGCGTGAACGGAAACCTGGGGGTGTTGTGGACTGAATGTTGACTCATAAACGCGAGCGCGCGTGTAGCATGTGAACTAACGTGTTGGACAACAGAGTGCTTTATTAGACGCCTTTTCGCTACACTATGAGTGTAACAGCTTTTTATCTGACTGCTCCCTTTGGTCCGTCTTACGAGGTTGCACCTGGAAGAACCGGAGTCCTAGTTAGCATAGTCCGCCGGATCAGAACAGTATACAAGCCCAATCACTCGCAAAGGTAGCAGTATAGGTCGGGAAGATTAACTATACAACGACGTTAATAGATTCAGGTATTTCCCTGGAGCTCTTTCGCGAAAAATATAGTTCCAGAGAACGTTCTGTTAACTAACAGACCATTGTGTTAAGTACGACAAACGTTTATTTTAAACTTATTTTTCATCCTTTGCGTTGGAACTGGTTTCGTTGAGCTACAAGATAGGACAGTGTAGCCTAGTAGTTAAACACGGAAGAAAGGAAGACAGGTTAAAAAAAATCCAACCACACCAGCCGTTACTATATCATATTCACACACAGGGTAATCAAGGTACTCACATCACAGAAAGGCACCTCTGCAGGTGGATGACTAACTGGGTAGAGCCGACGTGACGAAGATGGTCTGTGTGAAGAGGAACTAGTTAGATTGGAGTCACACTCATCAATGGTAGGGACAATGCGAAGTCGGTCAAACGTCGATCGAGTAAATTGCGAACGTGCGGCAGTGCGTGGTGACGGCGCACATTCTGTTTGAATGGAAGGACGGCTCTGATACTCAACCTGAAACGCGAAAGTTAAGAAATTAATAGACGGTTACAAACCCAACAACGGAATGCAAAATAAAGTTGCAACACATCTAAACAAAGTCAGAGTGCGAAGCAAAACGACACTTTCAAGTAGAAGCCTGAGCTGCCATGCAATCTAATTTAAGAACAGGTTGTTTGGGAAACTGCAAAAACAAGTTGTGTTCAGTTGTTTCCTAAACGATGCCATTCGTTCTCCCTTGAACAGTTAAACCAAACAGTCGCTTGCTGAAACGGACGCGGTGCTATCAAGATGTCCATACTAATTATTCGGTAATTTATAAATAATGGCTTCTTAGGAAATGATGAAACTGTCTTTCCCCAATAAATGCATGCAAGTCAGAATTGATTAATCATCAACTGTGTCACTACAATAAACAACGATTGCACGTTAACCGGCACTAATGTAGATGATGGCGATCACCCTTCTCCCCATTATGAACCGGATTTCCTGTCAAATTTAAATCTATGTAACCTGAAGTCACGCAAAGCACGTGTACCGGGGTAAACCAAATGCCGTCAACGTTTGTGCAGCTATCGCTGTTTAGTGGTCGCCTTCCGTAACCTTTTGAAAAAGCTGACTGAAACAAAAAGTCGCTGCAAACTGATGATCCTATACTTTCGAAGCGAACCATTCTTGAGGTATATCACTGGAAGTACTCGAGGTAAATACTTACCAGACATTCCAGTGGGAAGAAATCCAAGTTGACGCAAATGTTTGAGATCAAATTAAAGCCAAGAATGAGACAAACGAATCAAGCGAACTACAAACGAGGTGCAAAACGAAAATGCCACGAAAGTGCATATATTCGCAAGAGAAACTAAAATACAACGTGGGTTAAAGTTGGGGGTTCAAAACCTAAAACAAATAATACGCAAACAATGAGCTATTTAAGACTGAATGAGAACCAATTTTTGACCGGAACTAAGCGCGAGTTTCTGTCCAACACGCAGCAGGTACTCGCGCTTTGAATGGGCGTTCAACCAATCCGTGATGAGAAGAATCTAGAGATGAAAAGTAAATAAACAAGGCGGAAAGTATATGCAAATTAGGAATTCACCGATCAGTGAAACAATATGCCTATATACACGTATACCAACGTACAAAACAAAAAATAACCGTGTACTGCATAATACTAGTTAGTGTGAGTGGATGGAAGTGAATTCCAAAATTGTCAAATTAAGTTTGAGACCAAGATTTAACACTGCCGGCCGCATTACATATCTGAGTAGAACCCTTACGTTAGCGCACATTGTTAATGAAGACGTCTTTATGAGGACGGCAAAGGCACGTAGTGCGTTAACAGTATTACAGAGACATCATGTTGATGAGTGACAGGAGGGCCTAGAATACGTGCGAGGGATTCACTTCGCGTAAGGACGTGGAGGCCTTACCCATATGGATAGGAAGTATTTACAAGGTCTCTGATTTCAATCACCAATTCCAATCCTAGTTAGCCAGCACAAAGTGGACTGACTGTTTAAGCAACAGTGCGGTCCAACATGGGTGAACTGGAAAAAAAGTCCTGTTTCCCGACGGAAGTAATCGAAATACACCACCAATAGTGATCGAACCACATACTCTAAATAGCGTCAGACATTGTTCTATTCGACAGGTGACCTAATGGGCACAACGAAGCAGACGGGCAAAGTCTGTCATTTATAACTCGCTGAAGAAAATCAGACCATTCTAGTTAGAAGCACGTTGTGTCAGACTACGTGAACAAACAATGAAATAGCCCAATAAATTTGTTTGTAACAGGCCCTTAAATAAAAATGAGAACATTCCTGGCTATACTTACTTGACCGACAGCGTAAACCATACACGCAGCAAAGTAGAAATTTGCGTTTGCCGTTCCTGGTTGTAACCACATATAGTAGAACAGAGGGGTGAGAACCAGCGCAGCCAACAAGACGCATATCGTAGGCAGCGCAAGCCGGGAATCTTTAAAGATAGTATTGCACAAACATTCGGAGGTGAATTAGAAACGGTCAAAGAAAATCCAAATCATCTAATGGTGCAGAGATTTCTAAGGATACCCAAGTACCGTATGTCATGCTACATTGTAATTAGGCTGCCCACACACTTGTGCACGCTCCTAGATGATTACTGACACGCGTGCACAAAACATGAGCACACTGACTTGCAGTGTACAGTCAACAAAGGTCAAGTGAATTACCGACGTAGAGTTATTGTACTTTTACTCATGTGCACTAATGAAATATCCAGTTACTTTGAGCGGCTAAGGCAACGTAGTGTTGTTTGCGTTTCAGTATGATTGCATATACGACTTCTGATGAATGCAGACGATTGATCCAGTTACCATATCACACAAGACACTGTGTGTTGCTTTCATTCGCCCACCTGACCTCACAAAGTTCCAGTGACATCGACATGCTGGTATGCGAAAACTATGCAGTTACCAAGTGAACGATAAACGGAAAGCGGACTGATGAATTACGATTGTCTATAGAGGTTGGACACAAGAGTAAAGTTGTGGAAATCCTAGGGTGAGCGATTCAATGAAGACTTAAGCATTCTCATGCAGTACACGATGGCGCCGGTTGAGATATGTGCATGCGATGTCGTTGATGACATTGTAAACGGATCGAGCTACAAAGATTTGTGACAATTAAATGTAGTCATAATACTGTCCGGACAAGATCAATGAATCGGAGGGTTCGTTATGTCCCCATCCACCGCAACAGTCCTGCAGAGGCGTTCCAGCCGCACTGATCGCCAACCTTATGCAGAAGCTTTTCCATCCGAAGGTAACACCTCCAAAAAGGTGGCAGCTGATAAGACAAAAACCAATCGCGGAACATAGCAGCGACACATAAAGAAGAGTTGATGGAGTGATCTCCGCTAGAAGAAGAGTCAACACAGTATTAGTATATCAGAACAAGAGCACTACTCTTCACAGTGTAAATTCAGGCACAGTTTTTTCGCACTGTGTATAACACTCGGAATATGGATGTTAGTCGGGTAAGTCAAAAATCGGTAAGTCAAAAATTTTTCGGTATGCAGCAGAGATCACTTCAGTAATCAACACCTAAGAACAGGTGAACATACGTGAAAGTGAATCGGTTGTGACCACATAAGACGCTTGGCCCGCGAAGTTCTTTGTTGCATGAAATCCTGTACAAGTTGTTAAAACAGGAAAACAAACGTATACATTCATTTGCATGGATGACGCGTATCCACACACACTGGGAAGCAGTACATTGTCATTCGCCTTGGTGACACGTCCCCCATGATGCGTACACAGTTCCAATAGTCGCTTCTGGTCCCTCGTCTTCCAGACGTTGGGACCTGCCCTTCAGTCCAGGAATAGATACACTATATTACTCACAAGCGAAGGTGCCTGTTATACGGCAAAGCGAGTCCAAAATAGCCACGAGTTTTGTATGTCTAGTCCTCACCGGCTGAGCGATGGTGCCGGTACATATCCATTCTGTTGTCCGAAAGTGTATACTGCGGATGCATTTACGCACATAGCGGATATCTGCTGGATCTGCTCTCTTAGCTGATCACGATGGTGCACGTTTGAGCTACCAAACACGAACACGTAATAAGCCGACTAATGCGGGTGTGCCAGTACCAGGTCGGTCGCCCTTAACTAAGTAAATTGAACACAGGTCAATCAACGAAAACTAACTAAGGTGACTGTTAGAGATTTTCTTTCTTCGTGTGCTTAATAACAGTTACGAATCTGAGCCACCAAACAGCGGGTACGGTAAGCAACAAATCGGCAACACAAAATATGCCTAAAGGAATTATATGCACTGTATGCATCGAAAACAGTATTTGAACAAGACATGACTGAAATCAACATTCTTAACAGCCTCTGGAAACGATGGAGGAATGAGAACAAAGAAGTCGAAGACGACCATTGAGGTCAAACTAAAAATAAATGAGGAAAACAAGCAGTCATTCAGGTAGTCAACACTGAAACACGACTGAATTATGCACTACAAGAAACGTCTACACAGGTCTCACAATCAATACTGAAATGCTCATGGCATCCAAGTGATCAAGGATCAAGTAACCTCGCATTTCTTCTTGTAGCTCCCTCTTCTCTAATGAAAAGGAACCACAAGCCTCCAGTTTAAACCGGTCGTCAAAAAAAACGAATACGATAGTATAAGCACCAAACTTACACTTGTATAGATAACTCCAGAGCGGTAAAACAGCCAACAAATATCCGAACTCGCCGACGCTATGATATGGCTGAAGCACATTCGCGACCAACAGAACAGCAACGCTCAAGAAGACAGGTTCATGACTAAAGAAAAACAAGACAACCTTGTCTCAGGGAAAACGAGAATGATAAAACAACAAATAGGTAGCGGTTTCAAATAGTTGATACAACGAGAACCCAAAAGCAGACAGAGTTGTATCGAATCAAGCCAATCGGTAGCCTTCCGTTATTCGTTAATTTTTTTTCGCTGTATTGCACCAATTAACTAACAGTTTATGACTTTGTATGTGCTAATACGATCAACCAACGACAGATTGTGATTTCTTTAATACTGTTGTATATCCACAAATTCGGCTTCTTGTCTCATGAATAAGAACCGCTTACTGCAACCAGTACAAGGTCTTCTCCTTATTACTTGCATGGAAGGTTTCAATTCGAGTACAATTTGTAGGGCAATTCGAAGTCTCTAATTCCGAATATTACAATGTTCCCTGCTAGAAAATTTCCATCGCTCGCTGCTCATCTTTGGCTGAAAGGCAACGTCGCAGCCCAAAGAGAAAAGGTTGTTTAGTCTTCCTCTTGCTTCAATACAACAAGATATAATGGGAGTATGACCAGAGATTAGAGCGGATTCAAGAATAAAACTCGATCTGGGTGAAAAAAAAGGATAAAAAATAGCTCTACCACCACTCAATTGTCATAATGACTCCACATGGTCGTTCCACGTCGTCCATCATGCACCTAGAAGAAAACGCAAGTCGGTTCAACAACGTCATCTAGCAACAGCCGGAACAGCCGTGATCAGAATACGTAATCTAAAGTTCTGTTCAGAAGGCGTTTGCCCTACCTTGGCCCTAAATCAACGCATCACCACTGATGATACCACATTCATCCATATAACGATTAACCATCAATAGACGAGCGAAAAACCGATCAATTAAGTGACCCATTATGGATTGTGAAATGTTGAAGTGCAATTATTAAGGCTATCAGCACCTACAATGTAATCTAAGGATATGCAAACACCTGGTGAGGATATCACCAAAACCCGTTAGCCAAACTGTTTTCTTAGAACGAAAATTGATATTTACCTTAGTGAGTCAGAAGATTAACCAACAGACCCAACGATTTCGTGACCGCAATCCTGAGTAATGAGTGTGACTGCTGGTAAGCCACAGGGGTTCAATGTCTGTACGAACTTCGTGTGTGTGCCGAGGTCAAGGTTGCGCAGCCGGACGTGTCTTTTTGGCAACGGCCAGCATTCGAAACTTTACCAGCCTTGATCGTTCTATAGACACCTTGTGTGTGGCCTAAGATTCGTCCTGTTGTTACTGGAATAACTGGAAACAGTCTGGGGAAACACTGTGCTTAAGACATCGTACAGACATTACAGTTCAACCACGCGGACTGGTGCAGACAAAATAACAGGCGACCAACGAAGGCTGTTCAACAGGAGTAAGCAGATGTGTGCAAAAAAGCTGGAAGTCGAACATAGCACCATGTTACTGAGTAATCGTCATCATCACTTCCATGAGTGTTACCTAATGTGTGGAAAGCTAACAAGCAGACCAGAGAAATTTCTTTACTTCGCAAGGTCAACAAGCATTCAATCATCTATGGTGGTCACCTTAGTAACTACCGAAGAAAAACTAACAAACTAGAATCTTTCAAATATGTTATACGCTTCAATTTTGCATCACGCAGACATATGGACCCACCGTAAGGCCCACCGTCAGTACTGCCTGCCTGCGGATTGTTTACTGTAATCAAGAAAAAACATATTTACGGATAGAGAACCAGAGAGACGAACCGTGTTGCGCTTGGTGTAACCAACGCGGAGCGTCTGATCCGAAAGCCCCAATCTGCGAGGCAACAGGATGAAGGGATTTCTCTGGAGCCCTCACTCGGAGTCAATGACTCAAAAGTTTAACTCACTTGGCAATAAAAGGCTAACCCAGCCCCGGGGTGCAGTACATGAGACGATAACGACCCATTCCGATTACTGCTGCGCGCAGCAGATGTATTGCAAGCTACATGAAATTTCTGAGAATCTGTGTGAGTTTACAGACCGTACAGAATAATATGCAGATGATCGGAGTGCTTTTCGTATCACGGTAACTTTTCTAACCGCCTTCTTCCTGATCCGGATGACAGCTGTGCTGCACCTATAGATAAGGTTCTGCTGTGTACTCACAGATTCGTGTCTTATTATAAAGGCACCAATAAGAACTTGTGAACTTAGCAGTTTTTGTCTCGCTGCTCCACATTGACCTATGTGACATAGTTGAACTTTGATGGACCGAAGTCTTGGTCAGCGTAGCCCACCGGATCGAAACAGCAGTGAAACCACAGAAAACTTAAAGGATTGGTAAACGTGTGTATGAGGTGGGAGAGATGCAGAAAGATAAAAAACATTCAAAAACGGGTGCTCACAGAAACTCGCAACAGGAGAGCTATTGACTTCTGTTTTTCGGCACTTCGGACAACGTCCTTTACCAAATCTGTTTATGGAACTCTTGACCCAAGACACCAAACCGAAAACGCCCTATAGAGAGAAGGTCCACAATGAGTGCCTTCATACCCAGAACACAAGTCATGCGTTGACCACTAGGCTGACCAATACAGCCTAATCACACATTCGCAAACAAAGTAGGATGTGGCGTGCAGTTATTTGGAATTCGTAGTTTGTCGTCGAGCCCATGAAGCCTTTGTGATTAAGCACCAACAGGGTTTATCCACCCCGAAGGACACATCGGCGAACTTCGTCAGTGCTGACACGGTGTTCTCACCACACGGCGCCAATGCTTCGGAAACATCGATGGCCGAAAACAGATACTCTATGAACATAAACGGACCAGGTTTCG
Source organism: Paragonimus skrjabini miyazakii (assembly GCA_014338405.1). NCBI lineage: Eukaryota > Metazoa > Platyhelminthes > Trematoda > Plagiorchiida > Troglotrematidae > Paragonimus > Paragonimus skrjabini miyazakii. The sequence goes on along the minus strand of JTDE01021650.1, from coordinate 18,287 downwards.
GAGCTGTCCACTAAGACTGTCCTTACAGTGGCATTATACACCCGGCCTTTCCGTAAAGACTGAGATCACGCCGACGCCACAGGTGGTGTAAGTTAGTAAACATCATATGAGCCCTTGCTATACGATTTGTGATCTTATCTTATCCTATCAGCGCTGATACAACTCCCAAGGTACAGAAACTTCTCGACTAATTTCAACCTTTCACCACCAAGGGTTAGAGCAGACGGAGAGTTCTGCCAATCTTGCAACAACACATTGCACCTAGTAGGCGCAGGGGGCCATACCAAACTGACGAACTGAAGCCTCTAGACTGCTCAAGATGTGCTGGACCTCCTGTGAACCCTCACAGACGAGTGCCGCATCGTCTGCACACTCTATGTCTTGAAGTCTAGCGCCTAAAAGCAGTCCCATACCACCATATTCACAGTCTGTTAGGAAGTGATCTAGGATCTCGTCTACTACAAAGTTGAATAGGAAAAGGAGGATGGACAACCTGGTCGTACCCCACTTGAAATGCTGAAGGACGGCCGTACACTGTCGTAAGCCCTAGCCCGGCCTGAGGTCTCACAGCAAATTCCTTTCAGTATGTCGATACACTTCTCGTGCACACCCTTCCTCGATAGACAGTCACAGACTGCACCTCTGTCAACTGAATCGAAGACCCTCATGCTGTCCAAAAAGACAATTGTCGGCCTTCTGTATGAGTGCCGGAGTGTGAAGATGTGATCAACGTGGCCACAGCCAAGGCGAAACCCAGCTTGCACTTCACATGTATGTTCTTCGCGCGTTTCGCTCAGTCTACAAAGTACAATAGATGCGAGTATCTTTCACGCAATAGGAATCAGGCGTATCCCTATGTGATTTGTACACGAAGTGCATGAGCCCTTTTTGAAAATGGGGAGGATGTTAGTCAAACCTCAGTCATTTAGAACAACTTCACCAATTGAGACTTTCAGGAGCAGAGCCGTCAGCTCCTTAACCAAAGCTGGATGTCTATCTACAAAAAGGCAGGAGGAAGTTCGTCTGGGCTGGGTGCTTTGTGACGTTTCAGAAACTCGATCTCGAAGGAAAATGTCTGATTCCGAGGGCGGAGAAACGTCAACAGACCAATCATACAGGCAGAGCCCGAAGGCGTAGTCAGTATCGCGGATGGCCAGTTGAACTGCTGTTGGAAGTGCTCAGCGCAGCGTCCTAAGCGTTGATGTAGGTTATATATAGGCTCACCATTGGCTCCGCAGATTACCTCGCTCACACCTGGTTTCTTGCTACCAGTTGCTCGGGTGAGATGAAAATGTTTCCGAGAGTTCCCGGTTGCAGCGGTTTGTTCTATCTTGATAGCGCATTGTGTCCACCAAGCCTCGTGATCGTCTCGTAGTTGCTTACGAAACTCCGGGCGAGTAACCATGCCAACCGAGCTATACTCACCACTGGATGGAGTATTCCGGCGAGCGTCGAGAAGTTCCAGTGATCGCGTAGAAACCCAGCGAGTGGCAGCTGAACGAGAAGTAGTAGATACGTTAATTTGTATTTGACGGCGAAGTGGCCTCTCACCAAGGCGCAAAGCGAAATTTGCACATAACAGTGTATGACCGGAGGCCACGCAGATGCTCGGGATTGAATTGCAGTAATGAAAACACCCACGCTACCGATAGCTGATGGCCATGTGGTGAGTGTGTATCCGCGATTGATTCGGTGATGGAGGTCGTCAGGTGGTGCGTTAACGTCTAGAACGTCGAAAATTAGTACTCGCCAGAAACACTGTTTCCAACACAGAGCTTCAACAAACGTTCACCATTATCTATTCGACTAGCACCGTAAGAGTGCGGACCACCTAAGTCACGTTCGTCAGCGTTTAACTTGCCTACATGAGTGTTCAAGTCTTCAACCAGTACTACAATGTCCGTGCGTCGCGCGGTGAATAGAAGGTTGATGATCTGGTTATATCATCTTTGATTGCGTCTGGACTACAGCTTGTGAAAGCACATACCACAACAACAAACAGACAGCGTCCGTGATGGGTGCCTCTGGATGCTCTAACCGCGCCTTCGAGTCTGATAGCATAAAAGCGGCTGCTGACAGAAATCCAGTCAAGCAGCGCCTTCTTTTTATATGTGCTTAGGGCAATTCCAATGCCGACTTGGCCAGTGGCGTGAGCCACAGGGTCTCCAAGGAAATGCATATTGTGTACGCGCGTAGTGAAGCGGCTGATGATAGCGCTGGGCTAGAATCGTAAAGCCGTGTTTCGACAGGACAACATATATCGATGGTGAGGGTTTACAAAACACGTGCAAAAGCTGCTTTTTGACCTATCTGTCTGTGTTTGAACGTTGAGCGTGGTGAGTTTAAATGGTGTTCAGGGTGCGAATATGTGTTTGTGTCCGTCAGGCACGGTTGTTACCTTGGTGTTGTGCGTACCATCGTTCCGGCTATGATTTCCGTCGCGAACGGTAGACGGGACAAGTCGCTGCCGTGTGTTTGAAAACGGGATCCGGGAAACGCCAAAGTTATTTAACAAAAGAGGACAAACTGAGAGTGATTGGTTAGATGTGAAAAAATGTGACATGGGGATAGAGCCGACTGCCGACACCTCAACTAAAGAGTTACGAATGGGGCAATAATGTGCGTTCATAGCTGCGGGAGCAAAATACATCTCGTTTGTTCAGGTCAAAGAAGAGGGTTGGTTTGAGGGACCTCACCCGGAGCCTTTCGTTCAAAAGAAACCTAACCTACAAGGCAACGAGGTGAAGCAGGGAGTTCGCAGTCCATTTGGGTCCGGTGACCTGTAGTTTTTTAGCTCATACACCTTTCGAATGGAATCCATTCATCCAGGATTCCCATGCACCCGTTGTGAATCTGCTACAGAAAGGGCGCAGCAGTTCGAGGATTCACCAAGGAAGAAGTAACTGACGAAGTAGATCCGTCCAGCCCGGGGATCCGAGATTGGTAATACTGCTGCCAGAGGCCGGTGACGAAATTGGTTCATACACCCTTCGAATGGGGTCCGGGGTTACTTAACGTAACTTGCAAACACTATTTACCCGTTACAGTCGGGGATCACTGAGGTGATTCGTACGCCTTCCTAGAGAGACCAAAGGTATCGTTACTCCCAAACGAGCGGCATGCTGTCTGGGAGCTAATGTGCTCCCGTTGGGGTATCTGAAGACGTCTTGTGGTGGGGTGACACGTACCATGTCAAACAGTTTATGTGACATTTTACAAAAGACGGCTGCCAGCCATGAATCTACCATGCTCTGACTCTACTACCGCCCATGGTTCGCAAATGCTTGTTCGCCAGGAAAACTCCGCTTATTTTGCTGCTGGCCCTCACGTAGAAGACCGATTCCCAATTTGCGCCCTGGGGACGCGTCCGGTAGCACCAAATTAGCCACTCATTTACCCTGATACTAGACAAGTATCAGTGATGACCTGAACAATCACACCGGAACTAGCTAACGTGATAAAGAATTATCACACCACAATGTTCATACCAGTATGCATATGTAAGCGTTACACCCTAGTTCTGCGTCGAGCTGCCAGCAGAAACATACATCAGAACAGTGATATCGACAATAACGTTAGAACTACCCATATGTTCAGGTATACAGTTACTTGTGTCGTAAAACAAGGACATGGATGGCGCAAAAATTGTTTATTTAGGAAACAAACACGAGTTAGGTGTTCAAACAGGAAAGGAAACAAAAACACTCATCTGCATATGGCAATCGTCCCAGAAGGTCCCGGATGCTACAGACGCAAATGCTCAGCTTCTTTGCGTAGCCAGAACTATTCCTTGGCATAATGCACTGGCGTGTTGGTGTGATGTTTCTTCCCGTGTTCTTCCTGCGCCTAATTTGATTGCAAAACCCATGCTGTCGCCCCACTACTGAATAGTGGTGGTGTGAGTAGTATGGGGCGATCGCTCATCCTCATCATACTTATTTTGTTTCGAACGAGGAACAAGTAGTTTTGATTGTGTCATACGGTGGTACGGACACGCACGTGATGTGCTTTTCAGTTGATGAGTACAAACCAGTATTTTGTTTAAATGTTCAAATGTAGGCAGCCTAAATTACACAGGTAACGGAAAAATCAAAACGACAGTATGGTTGGCGGCATCCGAAACGGATTAGCCTGTCGCAGTGCCCGAAGCCAAAGGATGTCTGCGCTTCAAGTGGCTTCCACTGCACCACTTGCGGTTCCACTCACACACCACACATCCGGTGTAACTCCGAAGCAATAAGACCAGTAGGTGTGTGAGTGGGGCCTTTATGTCCAGCCGGCCAATGTTAGTTGGCCAAATGAATGGCTAGTAGGAAAGGAAACCCTTACCTCTCGGAAACTAAACAAAGAGATTGCAATGATAAGACCTAAACTGAAAAGTAAGATATGCAAAATATAATACAAGAAACATTTCAGTATACGAGTGCATGTTAGTGCATTCCAGAGGGGATAAATTTGAAAAACAAGAAGTTGGGCTACGAAAAGATCAAGCAAACCATTCATCATTCAATACACCAACAAAGCTCAAGAAAAGAATGGTTAGAAGACCGCAGACACTCAAGTTTTTGAAAAGA